>VUYV01000107.1:585860-610823 GCA_008711295.1 Anarhynchus alexandrinus
CCCTGCCCGCGTCCCGCCCCGCCTCCTGCCCGCGCGCCGCCGCCGGCGATGAGCGCTCAGGGCCCCGCGTGCGCCGTAGAGGCGCCGGCGGCGGCGCCGCCGCCCGTGCGGTCCCTCCTGCGGCACGTGCAGCTGGAGAACCTGGCGGCGGGGCTGAGCGGCGGCGTCGTCTCCACTCTGGTGCTCCACCCGCTGGACCTGGTCAAGATCCGCTTCGCAGGTGAGGCCGGGCCGGGGAGGCTGCGGGCCCTGAGGCCGCGGTGCCTCTGCGGGGGCGGCGGGGCTGTCCCCGCGGGGTCGGTGGGGTGTGTGCCCCCGAGGCCGGCGCCCCCCGCAGCCTGAGGGCCGCAAGGGCAGGCCGAGCTGTGCGTGTACGGATCCCAGCGGGCTTCCCCCGTGCCCAGGCGTTTTCCTGAGGGGGATCCGGCCGGGCGAGCCCGCCGTGTGTCCCCAAGCCGGACAGCGGGTGCTGGTAGGGAAACCCCGCGGTTTGGAATAACCAGGCCTTAGGCCGAAAGGGACCGTCGCCCGTTATTCCCCACCCACCATCCCAAAGCTTAACCTTCCTGTCATTTCGAGGGACTATAAAACGTGCTGTGTGCCTCAGGCTGTTTTCGGGCAGGTTAGAGCCCCGGCCAGGCTGTGCCCTCTCCGTGGTGACCACCAGTGCCACAGGACACAGCGAGATTGCCTGGTCTCAGCGGGCGCATTGTCTCAAGCCAGCGTTCAAAGTTCACCTTTATGCCAAAGATTTTCAACACTCAAAGCATAACAGTAGTTTTACAAGAATCCCGCTTATTAACAGTGGTGGTATTGTTTTGCANCTCGGCGGGGGCGGCGGGGCTGTCCCCGCGGGGTCGGTGGGGTGTGTGCCCCCGAGGCCGGCGCCCCCCGCAGCCTGAGGGCCGCAAGGGCAGGCCGAGCTGTGCGTGTACGGATCCCAGCGGGCTCCCCCCGTGCCCAGGCGTTTTCCTGAGGGGGATCCGGCCGGGCGAGCCCGCCGTGTGTCCCCAAGCCGGACAGCGGGTGCTGGCAGGGAAACCCCGCGGTTTGGAACAACCAGGCCTTAGGCCGAAAGGGACCGTCGCCCGTTATTCCCCACCCACCATCCCAAAGCTTAACCTTCCTGTCATTTCGAGGGACTATAAAACTGCTGTGTGCCTCAGGCTGTTTTCGGGCAGGTTAGAGCCCCGGCCAGGCTGTGCCCTCTCCGTGGTGACCACCAGTGCCACAGGACACAGCGAGATTGCCTGGTCTCAGCGGGCGCATTGTCTCAAGCCAGCGTTCAAAGTTCACCTTTATGCCAAAGATTTTCAACACTCAAAGCATAACAGTAGTTTTACAAGAATCCCGCTTATTAACAGTGGTGGTATTGTTTTGCAGAGAACTCTAACTTTTTTGTTTTTCTGCAGGGAAGCGTGTCGGCTTCTGCCTATTGATTTGGCTGTTAATATGAGAAACACGTTGCCCTTTTATCATTCTTTTTTACAGAGGTTGAAACACATGGCTCTGTCTTTGGATCGTTATCTTGAACGGACACATGGGTGTTTAAGATATCCAACACAAGTAGTGAACTGTCACAGAGAGGTTTTACAAAATTTAAAGCATTACATTTCCCAACAGGCTTTTTGCAAAGCCGGGTTTAAACACTCTCCTGCATATCTTAGTGTGGGCCCGTCCTGGGCTGTGTGACAAAGAGCGCAGCTGGCAGAAGTGCTCCTTCCTCTCTGTTTCGCACTAGTAAGACTACATCTGAAGTATCGTGTCTAGTTTGGGGCTCACCAGTACAAGGAAGACATTGACATACTGGCATGGTTCCAGTGGAGGGCATCAGACTGGTAAAGGGGCTGGAGCACAGGACATAGGAGGACAGGCTGACAGAACAGGACTGGTTCAGCCTCATGAAGAGAAGGCTGAGAGGAGGTGTAATTGCAGTCTATGGCTATGTGGTTGGAGGACACAGAGAAGGTGGAGCTAGATTCATCTTGGAGGTGAATAGTGGTAGCGCAGGACGGAACAGGCACAAGTGGAAACACAGAAAATTCCAGTTATTTATTAGGGGAAAAGATTTTTACGATGAGAATTGTTAAATACTGGAAACAGTTACCCAGAGAGGCTGTAATCTCTTCAGCCTTGGAAATGTCCAGGAACCGACTGGACATGTCCCTGAGTAACCTGATCTAATTAGATCTTTTGAGCAGGGGGTGGATTAGATGACCTCTGGAGGTCACTGCCAGCCTAAATTACTCTATGATAATATCTGATGGTTTCAGTTTTGTTCCTGATTTCCATCTATCAGGTTTTGGTTGGACTCACCAAAGCTCATGGCTTTTTTGTAAAAGTTTGTTCCAAATCATTGAGATCTGAAGTCCGTCTTTTAGCAGACTAGCTCATGTAGTGATCCTTGATACCTGGAAAATACAGCTTTTGGCACAGGAGAGAATAAGATGCTGATATGCTTTGAGTTTAGGTGTCATTTAAGGATGCAGGCTCTTCCTCCCTGCTGCGTAGGAGTGTTGTTAACAGCCCTTTCTTTCCGTTGTTGGAGGCTGCACTGGTATGTTTTTGGACTATACCTAAGTTATTTGCTGGTACTCCAGCGTTAAACTTACTCCACCTTACATCCAGGGAGCTTTGTAGTCAGACTGTACAGAGAGAAAGAAAGGGATAATTTTACATGCTTGTTTGGGTTGAAAATAATAACTCCTATGTTTTGTCTTCAATCAGGAAGTAAGAGCTGAGATCAGAAGTCAAATGTTGTGAAGACTCTCGTCAGTGTCCTTGGCAGACAGACTTGCATTCATGTCTCTGATTTCCCACCTCGTTTAAACCTGTTTTAATGACAGCGTGGTAAAAAAATTCGGAAAGGTCTTTGGGAAAGGTCTAGCAATGCTCATTCAGGACGGAGAAAAGAGGGGTTTAATTTGTGTTTGAGTTTTGAGTGATTGTCAAGGTGTTGAGGCCTTGTCACAATGTGCTCAGAAAAAGCATTTTGTCTTTAGTCCTGAAGTCACGATGTGCAGTGCTGTACAGAAAGATCAAAGGAGAATGCATAATAAATGTGTCACTGAACAGAAAACATCTGAAATTCATGATTGCCAGGATTAATCTTGATGGGGACACAAAAACTACGCTGACTGTAAAACTTTGAGATTAATTTTCAGTAAAATTGCAATCTAGCCTTATGTCTATATTAAGAATGAAAGCTACTGCATAAAGTAATTTAGGTCAGAAGAAATCTATGGAGCTCACCCCCTACTGGGTAAGGTCTGCTTAGATCGGATTGCTCAGGGTCCTGTCTGCTAGAGTTCTGAGTAGCTCCAAACATGCCTCTTCAGGCAATTTCTTCCAGTGTTTGAGCACTCTGATGGAGAAAAAGTTCTGGTCAGAATTCCCTCTGTTCCAGCTTGTGTCTGTTACCTCTTGTCATCTCACCATGCGCTGTATCCCACATGTTGTCAGTAACCAACTTACTCTCTTGCTGTTACGGTAGGAGCAATAGTAGTTACCACTGTAAGCTGCATGAATATCTGTGTTCTAAATGAAATCTATCAAACAAAAACTTGCATATTTTTTTTATCTTTTCCACAGTGCTATTTTCTGAATATTTGGACAACCAGCTGTTTGGTTACTGGGTGGGAGAAGTGCATGCATTTTGTGTTCTCCGGCAAATCCATTCAATGAGAATAGGAGCAGAACACAGGAATTTTTGATGGAAATAAACTTTGAGTGGTCTGGTAAAAACTGGCTTTGGAATCAATAAGACATGACCCGTTGAAAATATTTGGATATTTATAGAAAATTTTAAAGTGGAAGATTGAATTTAAGAGTTGTTATTTGGGGCTTTTCTAAACTCCTTATAGAAATGTGTTGTCAAAGACATGTCACTTGAAATGTGATGCAACATTGCTGAGGCGCTAAATAGAAGAGACAAAAAACATCAATTCAAAGATGCTTGTCACCAAAAATGCATTTATTTAGCCTTGTCAGATAGATGGGAACCTTCCTCTTGCAGAGACCTTAAAAGTTCTTTTTCTTTTTTTTTGTTTCATTTTTCCCTTTTTTTCTTAAGTTCTTTAACGAGACTTACAAAGCTGTAAACCCCAACTCCTGCATACTTTTAAAAGAATAGTTTTAAAATACAGATGATACGTTAGGTTTCGTGTTCGTTTGCAACCTGCTTTGGAGGCTGTGTACTTCTGTGGTGGCTTTTACACAGGTGAACTTCATGCTTCCTGAAACGTTTTCCAGTATGATTTCTTTCTTTCATAGTAAGCGATGGATTGGAACTGAGGCCAAAATACAATGGGATTCTCCACTGTATGACCACTGTCTGGAAGCATGAAGGACTACGAGGCTTATATCAAGGGGTAACTCCAAACATGTTGGGAGCAGGAGCTTCCTGGGGACTTTACTTTTTCTTGTAAGTAGAACTGTAAAATGTGTCATCTCCTGTGCAATGTAATGTTCATATATATTCTGTGTCTTCTTTGGGGGGTATAAAAATGTGCTAAGTGGTTTATAAACTTGTGATTCTTTTAGTAAGTACAGGTTTGTTAACCTTTATTATGGTTTGTTGTTTTAGAATTTAAGCAGTTTGAGTCAGAGGCTTGTTACTTTGTCAAGTACAGTGCATTCCCTTGATGCTGTGAAAGTACTAAGGAACTTGAGAGATGGTGATATCATTCATGAAGAATCCTCTAAAAGTGCTTAGACCCTCATGAAAAATAAAAACCTAAACTGATGTGTTAAAAATTAGAGAACATGATAAAGTTTTCTTCTAAAGCTAAATGTTTAACTGATTTTTAATAATTTTAGTGACACTCAGTTCTTTCATTGTTTTGGGGAGTTGATGGGCTTTGCTTATAAAGCCCATTTTTTAATACTCAATCTTTTCTACTTTATTCGCTGTGTAGCTTACCTGATGTACTGCTGATCGCTATTAATTGAAATACTTCAAGGAATACTTAGTTGCTATGCGTATGCAAACCTCACTTGTCAGTTGTCTAGATTCTGTTACGGTTGTACTTCAGTCCTCAAGCTTTGCTGTGGGTTCCTGTTGATGGTTCAGCTCCTGTTGACAGTTTCTCAATCCACAAAGACTGGAACCTCGATCAAGAGAAGAAAGCTCAGTGCAGTTCTGAGCTAGAGGATGGATACCTGTCACTGTTGCTCTCAATAAAAAGGAGGCTATCTAATCGGTTTCTTTTAGAAGTTAATTCTTGAGATCCGATAGCTGTTTCAAGGTGCAGTCTTGTTGATACTGACAGTAATACTTTATCAATTTAAATATGTATTACCATAGTTTGCTTTTAAGAGCTAACTGTTCAGAGATCAATCAATCAGCTAAGCAAAGATCGTTTGCTTAGATATCTGTTTTCAAAGGGTGTGTACCACCTAATGTTTTCCATGATCTTAAGTGAGGTGTTTTGTTGTTTTGGGTTTTTTTTAAGTGATGTAGATGTTTTTTCACCTTTACCAAAATATATTTGACATTTTCCAGTTACAATGCCATCAAAGCTTACAAGAAGGAAGGGAAGTTGGAAAGTCTCAGTGCAACCGAACACCTAGTGTCAGCTGCAGAGGCTGGTGAGTTTAAATGCAAAGATGATTAACGTTTGCTTCTAGCCTTTCCATATGTTGCTCCCTGCCTTTGTGTGTCAGTGCTGCTTCTTCGTACAGGTGGCAAGTGTAAGTGTTCGGGTCCAAATGCAATCATTTATTGTCTGTAAATGAATTAATGATGTCTAAGATGAATAGATGGATCACTGTGGTCTTTTCAGTTTTGCTCAGAAATAGCAGTTGTGAAAATACCTTTTGACCTTGTTTTCATTGTGTTTAAGCATTTTCCATATTTAGTACTATATCGAGTCCCAAAATGCAACGATATAAATCTGCTGCTGTCAGGTTGTCAACTCGTTAAATGTTTAACACTTAGACCTGGAAAGGAGAAAGCCTGTTGAAGGTAATTGAATAAGTGAATTGGTCATTGGTCTTTGAAAATCTTAAACTAAAGATCTGAAATAAAAATACAACTTCTGTCAGCAAGACTTTAAATATGTTGTTTCTAACATATGTTCTTGTACATGCTTCTGTGTTCTATTTAAGCTAGGAAATTGAGAAGACTTTTTATTAGGATGTTGGAGCATTCATTTAATGTTGAAATATGAGGGATATTGTTTGATGTGAAAAATAGTAATGGGTTATTTTACAACTGTATTTTTAATAACCTATAAAGCTGTGACAGGTTGCTTCTATTAACCTGTCAATATGATGAAGAAAATTTCTCATGACTGAGGTGTCCATTAAATTTTGAACAGTTGTATGCCTAAAGAATAACTTGGATAATCAGGAGTACGTTAAGAAATTACACTACTGACTGTGGAGAGGTGAGGCAAAACATGGGATGTGCTAGGAATATGCAAAAAGCTATATGCTCTGCAGAAATATCCCCGCAGGAGTAAGTTGGACTTGATTGTGAGCTTTGAAGGCAGAGAGAGGGAACAATGATGGGCATAAACTTTACTTGTTTTAAGTAATATGAGTACTCTTGTAGGATAAGTAGTTTTTGTCGTTGTAGAAGC
This sequence comes from Anarhynchus alexandrinus, assembly GCA_008711295.1. Classification (NCBI taxonomy): domain Eukaryota; kingdom Metazoa; phylum Chordata; class Aves; order Charadriiformes; family Charadriidae; genus Anarhynchus; species Anarhynchus alexandrinus. The sequence continues at coordinate 592,445 of VUYV01000107.1, forward strand.
CTGTGTTACACTGGAATGAACAAACTGGGACAAGCTTTGGAGTTGGCATAACAATTGGTCTAATTTCCATCTGTTCTCAGGAGCCATGACTCTCTGTATTACAAACCCAATATGGGTAACGAAGACACGACTTGTTCTACAATATAATGCTGGTGTTGATCCATCAAAGCGGCAGTACAGAGGAATGTTTGATGCTCTTATAAAGATCTACAAGATGGAGGGCGTACGTGGCTTATATAAGGTAATAAAATTTCAGAAAAATTCCAGGATTAGCTGGCACCACTCAGTACCATGGTGAGACTTGTAAATACTCATCTACAAAAAAGTAATATTTTGTATTAGCTCACTTACTTTTGTTCTGTGAGTCTTCTCTCCCACTGAAGCACTGCAGAGAAAAGGCTTAATCAGAAGAAAAGCTATTATACTGTTGAAAGGTAGGAAATCACTGAAGAATAGAGTGTAAGCTTTATGGCTAAGCCATCTTCTATTAGGTGATAATGCTGAAATGAGAATAAACTACAAGCTGCTTTTTAATTTTTTTGAGTCTTCCTATAATTAGAATTTGGATAAGGAGGGCAGCAATAGCGTAATCTATCTTGCTGCTAGTGCTTTCTTCCACTTCATCTCTCATCTCTGTCTTTCTGACATCTTGTGGAACATAACATATGACTAAAGTGGTTGCTAATTTTTTCTTCCACAATGGACGGTTTCACAACTGCTCATTTGCCCTCTAGTTATTGAGGTCTGTAATCTGTCATCACTAGATCCATAAAATTTGCAGACTTCTAAATATGGTCTGCGTATGTGGGGGTTTTCTATTTCCTTTAATTTAGGGAAACAGATGGCAACTGGATTTGGACTTTTTGCCTCCTCCTTCCTTCAGGCCATGACATCGAGATGCATTCATCAGTGCCTGGAAGGTGTGAAGAAACCTATTTTAGTTCAGTCTGGCTCGTCTGCAAGCAGTGCTGTAGAACAAGAACACTATCTCTTAGGAGTTGTCCTGATTACTGAACATTAACTTCTTTTATTTGCAGTCAAAAATATAATCCTTCATGTGCTGAAAGACTAGTATGCTACGTACTGATGAATGCCAAATTCTGACACCAGGAACAAGGCACCTTACTTATTCCCAAATTGAAATTGCCAGGATTTCTGATTTGCCTACCTGGATGTCTGCTCCATTCTATGTAGATGAGTTCTATTTTCTTGCATCTGTTAGGGTTTAAAAAGTCCTTCCATTGGGTTACTTTTCAGATTATTCCTGCAGGTAGCGTGTATTGCCTTTGGCACTAGACACCACTTTGTAGTGTTAATCTGCAAGTGGGGAACTAAAGCAGGTACTTCCTTTGAAAGAGCAAATTAACTTGCTTAAATCTGCAAAGAAAGTGACCTAGATAGGTCCTGAGTGACCAATATAACTCTGCACACTGAGCAACTTTCATTTGACGTCAAGAGTCTCTCAACCTTGTCTATACTGGGGAAAAAGGCACTTCTTCCGGTGGCTCTTTGACTTATCCATACTTCAGCCTTCCTCCATTTTCTGTTTTTGGGGGAGTTTTCATTTTTTTTCATTCTTGCTTTATTTGAAATTTGACAGCTGAAGTTTTGTTAATTGCCCTGAGTTGCAGGAGCTGTAGTGCACATGAACGTCTTTGCTTTCCTCATAATCTTAACTTCAAATAGAGTTCCTTATAGCAAGTAAGGGGATCTCAGAGAATACCACCACAGGTTGGGAATAAAATCTGAAAGTAGTTTCTTTCTGATTAATTTGAGATTAGTCTTCTGAAAAATGGTATTTCTGTCCAAGCAATTCCATATCTTGCTCTCTATTGCACGAGATGCTGTTACTGGTCTGAGCAATTCCTTTAAGTCCTTTGGAGTACAAGGCTAGTAATGTCAGGATGCTTCCATCTTTCTAGCAGGGATCAAAACTGTCTTTATTAGCTCTGTTAGGTATTGTTCATTCATTAAACTATAGTTCATCTGAAGCTGGGTTCCTCAAGAACCTGTTCTTCTTGAATTTGGCCTGGTTTTGAAAAGGCAGGAGCCTTTCCATCACGGATTGTCCCAGTAATCATCTAGTCAATGATCATCCTCACCCTCCATCCATTAGGCTTTGTCCTTTGACCTCCGTCCCCCGGGTGACTGGGGACAGAGCTGCTCTGCTGCACACCAGACTGAGGAAGAAAAACCAGCTTGGGGTTATGTAATTTGAATACGCTTACAGATCTGTTGGAGATCTGAGCTCTAAAAATTAACTTTGCCATGAAGTTGAATGTCATGCAACCATCTCCGTGTTAAGAGTGCTGTAGAGTTCTTTTCAAGCATAAGGCAGGAGAGACCAAACATTGTAAAATAATCGTAAGATTGTAGGAGATGGCACTTTCAGAAAAACATAAAATATCTCTGAGCTCCTGGGAAACTGTTAAATGTCTAGTCTGGAATCACTGACTACTAAAACATCAATCAAGAACACAAGTAACATTCTTCCTGGCCTCCGTGTTTCTGTATTTGTATTTTCAGTTTTGTTCTCTTTCAGCGATGATGTAGAAGCAGCAATTAGAAATAAAGCAATGCTTAAGAGACAACAGTAAAATAAAAAGGAAGTGCAGAAAATTTAAGGAGATGAAAGGAAAATATAGAGTCATCAAGACTGAGAATAATAATGTGGTATGCTAATAACAACAACAAAATCCTAGCAGTAATGTGTGCTTGTTACCAAGTGAAATAGATGTATTGTACACCTCTGTAGAGTCATTTCACCTTTGGTAGGCAAGATTCTATACTCTGAGGATAAAGTATTTTTTCTGGTCCATGAATGTCTAAGGCATGTAGCTCTATTTTGCTATACTTTTGCTTATGCTATTTTCCTTCTTGCAAATGTGAACCTTGTAAGCTAATGACTTTCTATGTCTTTGTACTTGTATATAGCAAAATCCACTGAGATTTGGCCATCTTGATTTTAGCTTTAGCCCCAGGTTCTACAGAGAGACAAAAGCATAAGTAACTTTCACGTAAAAGATGGTATCGTTTTTCACCCTGAAGGAATCAAAATGCATAGAGAGATAATGGCATACTTCCAGTGTCTTTCCGCACAAGTTGTCAGAGTGGGGCACTGTCAAACTACTGGGTTTTGGCGCACTGAGAACCCAAATGAAGACAACACTAAACAGATTACAAGGACAATCTGCTGCATTATTTCAAAACGTACAGCAGAGGCAGCTCTGGTGTGAGCGCTCTCAGACACTTCAGGCAGTGATGCGAGTACCACATCACCAAATGAACCTTGTTCCCTACTTTACTAAGCAGCGTAGGCTTTCCACTACGTACATTTGCCTATGTTCCTTTTCGTTGTTATGGGTGACCTTTGAAACACTAACCAACGGGGTGTTTTTCTCTTGTCTTGGATCTTTGGCACTTACAGCTGTTTAAGCCAACTTTAAAACAGAATTTTTGTCCTGCTGTCTACTGTTCAGAATTATATGCTTTACCATTTAAATTTCTAATTATGTATTGAATTCTGTCTGTTGTTCTAATCCTCCAAAAGAGAATTCAAACAGGACTTTTTTGAGCAACCATTGATCCTGTCAAACCCTCATGGCAAAAATCCTCTAAAGATATGTTTTGAATATTAAAGTAAAAAGTAACAAGAAGTACATAAAGTGAAATTATTTTAAAATTGATCTTCATGGTCATATTATAGATGAAAAATAAATTTCAAATTCTATTAAATTTTGTAGCAAGAAAGATTTTTGTGTAAAATAGTAAGAATAAGAAAATAGAATAGGAATATCTTTCAAAAACTTCCTCAGCCAAGATATTTCATTACTGTCAAGAAAGCAGTTTTGCTTTGAAACATTTTTCCATAAGAACATATTGTTTTGTATGATCAATAGAACCCTGGGTCAGCTCTTACTTTACTGAGGCACATTGGCTGACAGTTGTCTCACTCCCTTCTTGTTTTTTTTTAATATTGGCCCAACATTAAAAGTCCTTCGGTCTTTGGAAGCTTTCCCCATCAGCACAAGACTCAGAGCGTGCTGGTACTCATTTAGCAAATATCATCAGTGGATGCTTTAGGACTCTTGGGTGCAAGTTATCCAAATTTGCTGGCTTAAATTTAAGAGTTCAGCACTCTTAAATGTTGTTTAACATTCTTCTTTTGTTGGTGGGGAAAATATTACTTTGTTCTCCTGTGATATAAATACATCATTCTAAGTCTTTCCAAGTAGAGAGCAATTACTTCCTCTGTTTTTTAATGGGTTTACTGTCTAATCATGGGCAAATGTTTGTGAAGATTTTCCCTGCCATCACTATACATAAATTTTGTACTGTTCCTTGCTCTGCTGACCCAGATAATTTTTTCTGTGATATTTTTGATAATTTGGGGGTTTTTTTTCTGTTCCTTCTCTTCTGTTTTTATATTACTGGTTAATTTTCTTTTCTGATCCAGGATTTCTGAAAACCAAAGTTGTCCTTTTCCCTCTGTTGTGGCCCTTTGGCTTCATACTTCACAAAATTCTGTGATTATGCTCACAGTTGATGACATATAGATGTTTGGTTTAATTCCACGTGTTCTTATTTGGGGAAATGTACTTTCTGGGACTTTAGCTAGCCCTTAATGCATTTTGTCAGTTCATGGTCACTGATGATTAGTTTTTGTCCATTATTTTCTACTGTGAGAAGAAATTTGTCCTCATTTATCAAAGAGATCCTAAAAATCACTTCCTGAATGGCTGTAATCTCATAACTTAAGAAATCTATAGCATGCAGAGAGCTAATCTCTGAAGTGGTAGAAGCTCTGTGCAATTTTTGTGCCTGCTGTTGTTTTAGTTTGGTTTTTTTTTTCCTTTTTTTCGCCAAGTTATAAGTATATGAAGTAATTTATCATTTTGTCCTATTATGCTATTCCAGTGGACTCCTACTAGGATCCCATCTCTTTTTCTTCTCTTTCTCCAGGCTCTTAGTAGTATATTGATAAGTCTTTATTCAACATTCTGGGCTTCCAATTTAGTGTAATACAGAGTTTTGTGTCTGGACACATCTTTTAATTCCTCTGTCTTACCTGAATGGGGTAATTTCATGGGAAATAAGATAAAACTGTTCAATACCAGTATTTGGGGGTAAATTTTAGTTCTTCGAGTCCTTTTACCCACATTTTGATTACTTACTCCGTTATAATTGTCCCTTTGCAGCACTTTCCAGCAAGCTTTTGGCTCCCTTAAGTCATTTCTGGCCAAGATGATTAATTCCCCATTTATTTGTATTTTTCCAGAGTGAATGACCAACTCATCAAAAAGAGAATTAGTGCTTCTCAAAACCATACAGCTGTCAGCTCATTTTCAACTGAGCTAATCCTGCTCCTGAAGGAACTGCTGCCTTCTCTTTCTTGTAGAGACAGTTCAGAAAATACCTGGTTTTCCCCTTCATTTCAGCTTTTTTGAAAGAAAAGGTTTCTGTATATTTTGATATTATACTCCTAGTGTCCATTACTGCCTCTTACAAATGGGGAGCATTTCTCAGACTGTTGTGTTACACCTTTGGTCACCTTTGCTGGGCTGCTTTGGGGTGTGAGGTGAGGAATGCACTTAGACTGATCTGAATCTTAGATTTCTTTCTTTAATGTAAATCATCCAGAAGCCCTTGTATGAGTTAGCTTTCCATCTGTGCCCTTCAACTTTCCACTGTGCAAGTGTGCGTGTGTGTGTGTGAGAGAAGGACACTGATGTGCTGGAGCGTGTCCAGAGAAGGGCAAAAAAGCTGGTGAAGGGTCCAGAGAACAACTTCTGAGGAGCAGCTGAGTGAACTGGGGTTGTTTAGCCTGGAGAAAAGGAGGCTGAGGGGAGACCTTATCGCTCTCTACAACTACCTGAAAGGAGGTTGTAGTGAGGTGGGGGTTGGTCTCTTCTCCCAAGTAACAGGCAATAGGACGAGAGGAAACTACCTCAAGTTGTGCCAGGGGAGGTTTAGATTGGATATTGGGAAAAACTTCTTCACTGAAAGGGTTGTCAACTATTGGAACAGGCTGCCCAGGAAGTGGTGGAGTCACCATCCCTGGAGGTATTTAAAAGATGTGTAGATGTGGCATTTAGGCACATGGTTTAGTGGTGGACTTCACAGTGTTATGTTAATGGTTGGACTCAATGATCTTAAAGATCTTTTCAAACCTAAATTATTCTATGATTCTATATATAAACACACACATGCACACACATACATACCTATCTCCAGGACTTGATCACAAGAATTTTTTGTACCTCTACTCCTGATTGCCCTCCTCACTGAAGTGATGCCAGCTTCTGTCATTGCTCTTACTGATCTGACGTTCGAAGTAAACAGCTTAGTGGCAGTTGCTGGTAAGGGGCAGTCCCTGAACAGCACATGTATGAACATATGTATGTGTGTAAGCTGAGCTCTCTCAAGTTGTATCGTTTTTGTGCATTGCTGTTCAACCTTGGTTTATTCTTTTTTTTTAGGGATTTGTGCCTGGTCTGTTTGGAACTTCACATGGAGCACTTCAGTTCATGGCATATGAGGATTTGAAACTGAGATACAACAAGTATAGAAACAGAGTATCAGATACAAAATTGGTACGATTCTTGAGAATAAAAATGTGTTGTTCATGTGAATAAGTGGAAATTTATTTAGAACAACCAAACGTACAAAGTTTTGATACATTACTTGGAATGTAGAATATATAGAAGGAAATAATAGTTCTTCACTTTTTAGGAACAAGCAACTGGTTAGCACTGTTTTCCTGTAGCAAAACCAACTTCTTATTTTGGCAAGTGTTTTGAGAATTTTAAAGGGAGGAGTGTTTTTTTTGTATTACTTTGTGGAATCATAGTTGGTGGTCTTAAACACTTATGTGGAAAACTGGTCAGGTTCAAGTTGGGCAAAGGTAGTTACTTTTGGAAGAAGTGTTTCACTTAATAGGAATGAGAGCGAACAACAGATTTTATAATTAATTACTTGTAGCACTGTATATAGTAAATATTGCCATTTTTTAAAATGTGTGTGTTATAAGGGGGAAAAATCTAGAGTATTGTTTAGTTTAACATTGAAAAATCAAATAAGATTTTGGGCAATTGGCTAATTTAAACCATACTTAAGGCAAGACTGGTACTTTTTGTTGCTTTTAGAACACTGTGGAATACATAATGATGGCAGCTGTATCCAAAATATTTGCTGTGTCAGCAACGTATCCCTATCAAGTTGTGCGAGCTCGTCTTCAAGATCAGCATAATACATATTCTGGTGTGTTTGATGTGATCCGCAGGACATGGAGGTAGGCATGCAGAATTAAAAGCTTACGTCTTGGAAAGTGGGTCTTACAGAATCAGAACTATGCTTAGTGGCTTCCATGCTGACGTGAAGAACCAGGGCAGCTCAGAGCAAACAAAATGTTAGCTGTGCAGAGTCATTTTGTGCAAGATGCCATTAATAGAAAATCAAAGGACAAAGGAGGAGATAGGAGAGGGTCGATGCTAGCCTGCTTGCTTCTGTGTTTTATTCTGTCTCCCTTCTCTCTTCCCCAGCAAATTTCACTTACAGAGTAAAATATAACATTGCATTGGCTGTTTTGGGGCTCTTAAACAATGAAGTCTCACTTGAACTGCTTTAGATTATCACTTGTGACAGGAGCATTGTGCTGCTGGGAGTTGTGGCTAATCCAAATTCCTGGCAAGAGGAAGTGAGCTAGCCAGAGCTGTTTATACTGATGTCCCTGGGTTACGCAGGGGCCTGACTGCTTTTGTAGTTTAGTCCCAGCTTCCCGTAGGACCTTTAGAGCTCACAGCTATGCATGTCTTCTCACAAACCCTCTTCCCTCAGCTCCACAGGGCGTGTGAGAGTTTTCACACAGAACTCTGTAGTTACTAAGGTTGGCCACCTTTGCAATATGCAAACAATATTAATCTTGCTTTGGACAATGTTTCTGGGTTGCAGCATATTGCTGGAGAGATGTGAATGGAGTCAGCTAACTCCCGGGGTACTAAGAGGTGCCACCTGGATGAGTGAATGAGGCTGTGCTGTTCCAGGACCGCCCCTGGCTCAGGGGCAGTATAAGCGTTTTGACTGAAGACAACTCAAAGTGAAAATAGCTCTGATGTCTCAGCCCTGTGCCCTTCAGTGCTTCAGTCTATAGGAAGGCTTATTAGTTTTGATAAAGTGTGAACGTATACAGCCATTCTGGGACCACTGCTGTACTCATTATGAAACAAATGCAACCTAGAGCCCTAGGGAGGGCAGTGTAAACCACACCTAAGCACTTTCCAAGATCTGTGTTAACCACTAATCATTCCAGGTATCCTAGGCCTCTAAGAAGCTCGAAAATAGAGAGCTTTAAAAGCGTTTCAAAACGTTTTCAGTTTCAAAAGTGTTAAGAGCGTTAAAAGTCTTTGAAACTTTTTAACAGCCCTAACATGAATACTCGGATTCAAATTGGCAGAAGTTAGATTCTCATTTATTGGCCAGTGGAAGCAAAATTCTGGAGGAGGTGCTTTAATTCTGTGAAAATAAATGCTGACTTTCCTTAGTTATGTTGACCCTCAGCTCACTTGCTCTTAAATGACCCAAAACCACGAAGCCTTTCAGCCCTGCCGGCTTCTGTGAAATTAAATATGTAAATGCTTTTTGGAACAGGCTGCAGAAATTTTAAGTTATTTTAACCAGTTCTTGTGGCATGAAGAAAGATAGCACCCACCCCCCAAACCCTAGGCTAAATAACTGATCTACAGAATACTATTGTACATTCAGAAGAGGAAATGATGGGTTAAGGTCTCATATATTGTGGCTCTTGAAACACTGTAGTAAGAAATTATTCTGAAATTGTTATTCCTAACCTAAAGTACTTCTCTCAGTGACAGCACAAGAAGAAAAATGCCAGGCTTTGTTTTATCTCTGATTTCTATTAAAAGACATTAATTAAAATTAAATGTCTTTCTGTGTCTTTAAAGGAAAGAAGGAATTCACGGATTTTACAAAGGAATTATCCCCAATGTGATCAGAGTGACTCCTGCCTGCTGTATTACCTTTGTTGTTTATGAAAATGTGTCTGGTTTTTTACTTGGTTTTAGAAAAGAAAATAATTAAAGGTACGTGCTTGTGTTCATAAGGAATCTATCCTTTATTTTTTATATTTATGATCTGGGAGAGATTTAGTTCAGCAGATTTTTTTGACACTGTGAATTGATCTAGTATTTTGAGGAAAGAACCTGGAGATAGTAAAACCCTGCCAACATCTCTTCTGCTGAATGTTCCTGCGTTGCTGCCTTCCTCTCTGAATCAGCTGTGTCTGCTTGAAACAGATGTCTCTGCAACTGTGAAATAATAGCACTGTGACTGGGTGAAGGCAGCTGTGCAGCAATTCAGTTCATCCTGGCCTGCCTGGAATAACGGACTAATCTGTTTTGACAAGTCTCAAGATAACAGTTGGTCAGATTCTACTCCTACAGAAGTGGGAAAACGTTATATAAAACCAACTCTGGGCTCTGTCAAAACTTTCTTAAATCTTTATCCGAGTCTCATGAAGAAAGTATGTATGTAATTGTTTACAGCAGCGTCTTCTGAATCCACCTCTGTGTTATTTGTCAGATTTTAGGATATGGAACGCTCCAAATTCCATTGCTCATCCAACACAAAAATGCTGCCTCAGTGGGGTGCAGTTTGGAAATTCAAATGTTTTGTAAAACAGCTGTCCGTTCTTGGGTTTGAATAATTGCCCATCTGATGAAACCCAGTTCTTGTCTCATACCAGGACAGACTTGCACTGTGGTTTTTGGCTTGCTTTTAGCACCAGACCAAAGTATATGTTCTGTGCATCGCTGGCCGCTTACTTAATTCATTTTCTCTCTCTTCCCTGTCTGCCCTCTCTCTGAGCAAGATTCTGTCTCCATTACTGATACATCTGACCAAATATTACTAAGTAAATGCATATTTGAAAGTAGGCTTACATTTTAAAAATGAGGGTTTTTTCTAGTAATCCCATAGTGATGCAGTTTTCAAACTACTGTAACAACAAATATGACCATGCTTATTTTCAATAATATTTTCTGGAAAAAAAATATCCGTAAGTAGTCTAAAAAATACTGTGCACAGGACTTTATTTAAAAAAAAAAAACAACTAACAAAACAATCCATTAATGTCTTCTGATTTGGTCTAAGGAAAGGACTGTAAGAATATATTGATTGCTGACAGTGATAAACTAAATTACAGTACATCTCAATAAATTTGTAAGATAATGATGTTTATTTGCATACCAATAATTGCTGTCAAGGGTACGTACTTTTTGGAGATCTGGGTTTGTTTTACTTTGTTAGTTCTTCTTTACGAAAATACATTACTTGCCATAACATCTGCCTTCTGCTGTTAGTAAGAAGGTATTAAGAAGTATCTAGAAAGTATCACTTAACTAAGGAGGAAATAAGTTAGCAAACATTATTCAATAGGTAGGGGGAAACAATCAGTTTCACAAGGAGCAGAGAATACTATCCAGCTAAACACCAGAATAATCACTTAAAGAAGTTTCCTGTTTAACAGAAGACTAACCTGAAGCAGAAATAAGGATTTTTTTTAATAAAAAAATTAACAGATTAGGGAATTGGTTTCAATTTTAAGTTAAAATCTGGAAGACTAGAGAAACTGCTCAATATTTTAAATCGTAATTCAGCAATCCACTTGCCTGTTTCTGTTGATACTATTGCCGCATACCACGTTTTGTGTGTGCTTAACTTTATTGATAATTCACACTTTCCCCTCCACGATCCCATCCCCTTTACTGATACAGCTGATAATCTCATCTGAAAAGGGGCATGTGGCAATTATGACTGGTTTGGTTTTTATTATGAAAGTTTCCACGTGTGTTAGGCTGAAGATTGAATTTACTGGAAGTTTACTGTGCAAATTACTCTGTAGATCCCTAATGGCTACTAACTGCTGCCTTTGGGGGGTGTTTACTTGTTTTTGCATGTTTTCTAGTATGCAGAATGAATTTAATGAAACACTGAGTTAACTCTGTCACTCAGGGTCCAAAAAATATTTTGAAGACGTATGAATAAATCATAAGAAAAGAATAAAAGTTGTGCACTTCCTACCCTGGATTAGTGTGCTCTAGGCCCAGAACAGCTTAGTTGTGCTCCCGGATAAATGCAAAGACAAGCTACGTACAGGCATGTACACAATCGGTCACTGTATGGTAACTGACATTCTGTAAATTAACACCATAGCTTAGCTCATAGTAACTTGGTTGTGCTCAGATACCTTAAAACCCATCGTCCAAGCCAATGAAAACAGTACAGTTCTTCAGAGACAAAATACCAGCTGTATAATTTGCTGGCTTGCAGCAGTATCACACCTAAGCTTGCAGTTGGGAAAGCCTGCACGCTCTCCTAGCTGCAGGTGTGTTCCTTTAGCATTCCTGACAAAAGCTGCAGACAACAAGAGCTACCAATTTGAGATGCCTGGGGAAAAGCTTATAACCTGTTTGGAAAAAAAAAAAAAGCTGAGATTTAATCCTAAATAGCTGAAATAAATTCCTTACCTCAGATTTAATGTTTTTTCCTTTTAATTTCTGGGAAGAGTGTAGATTTCTGCATGTTGTACATGCTTTTTCTTAGGTTTGTTATTTCATTAATGTAAAGTTGATTTTGTCATATAAACATGACTATTGTTTCCCTTTAAATATTTTTTAAAATATTTGAGTATATCACTTGCTGTGTGTGGAAGAAAATACTTAAAACACTGAAGCTGATGCTGTGCTGGCATGATCAGTGTCATCACTTGTCCAGTCTGGTGGCTGCAGTCAAATAGCTATGACATCATTCTTTCACTTTACGAGTACACTTTTTGAAAGCCAAGGCATTTCAACCTCCCTTATTTCTATATCTTCCAAACTATTTAATATATCTAGCTTTTAATTAACACCAAAGTGATTGTATATATCTGAAAGGCTAAATCCAGGAGAATTATTTTATTGGAGCAATGAAATTAAGTTTTGTAACTGTGAAATTATTTAGTTTCTGCATGCTAGTAGTGGAGATCAATAGTAGATGTTTACCCTGAAATCCAGTCTATTGAGAAGCAAAAGAGGAAAGGAGAGCTAAGATAGTCTATTTTTACATAGTTATTCGGAATGAGGTCTTTCATGCTTACCACATGATCTCGGTCACAGTTAAGTCACCAGGAGTTTGTTGAGAGACTTAAGACTGTAACAGCAGAGCATTCTGTTGTGTAGTCGGGTTCACAGGAGTAGATGTTACATATGTTTTCTGAAGGCTAAAGGCAAGATGTGAGTTTACTTTCTTTTAACTTTCTATGAAGTCTTCTAAAAAAATTGTGTATCATAACACCATGTAAAATACCTAAAACAGTTTGATGATCAATAAAATAGCTGGTATTCTTTTTTTGTAAAAGGTCTTATTTATTTGATACAAAAAGTTACAGTTAATTCTTAAAATGGTGGTGGTATATTTTCATACATTAAACAAGGAATTAAAAAAGTTAATGAACTTGGTTTTGATATTTATATTCTAAAATGATTATTATAAAAAGCCTCTGCAATGTGCAAAAAAAGGCCAAACAAACACTACAGATGCAAGAGTTTGGTGCCTTTCAGTCAAATACTTGCATTCAACTCTATAGACATACATTCTGAAGAAAATTGTACAAAATTAAAAAAAAAATAGGGAGAGATTATAAAAAGGGAGGGAAAGTTATTTTGGCAGTTCTTCAATGATGATTCGGGAGACTGAATTCCATCCAGTAGAAGCATCTCCCCTTGGGTAATCTGAGCAAGTCCCGACCCAGATGGCAATGTCCACCAAGCCGGCATTGATCCCTTCGCACAGACCTTCCACTGGTTAAAGACAAAAATCAGGTTACCTCGGCAAACACAGTCGCTTTGTATTTCACAACTGAAGGTGGACACAACTACTTAAGAACAGCAGTTCATTGCAAGCTCACGCTATTTAGTGAAACCTGAATAGCATTTTTAGAAAATGGATCGAGAGCAGCCCTGAGGAGAAGTACCTGGGTGTGCTGATTGACGAGAAGCTCAACATGAGCCAGCTATGTGTGCTCGCAGCCTAGAAGGCCAACCGTATTCTGGGCTGCATGAGAAGAAGTGTGGCCAGCAGGTCAAGGGAGGTGATTCTGCCCCTCTACTCCACTCTCGTGAGACCCCACCTGGAGTACTGCATCCAGCTCTGGAGTCCCCAACATAAGAAGGACATGGACCTGTTGGACCAGGTCCAGAGGAGGAGCAGGTCCAGAGGAGGACCGCGAAGATGATCAGAGCGCTGGAGCACGTCTCCTGTGAAAACAGGCTGAGAGAGTTGGGGCTGTTCAGCCTGGAGAAGAGAAGGCTCAGGGAGACCTTATTGCGGCCTTCCAGTACCTAAAGGGCCTACAGGAGAGCTGGGGAAGGACTTTTTACTAGGACAAGGGAGAAATGCCACCAGAGCAAAAATGATGGAGAAATTCCAGGAGGAACAAGTCTCACTTTATGCACAGATAATGCAAAATACCAGTCTTTTAAGCCAGGATGAGACCATCTGATTGGCAGCAGGGCAGGTTCTCCATATGCCAATCCAGCACAGATTGTCTCTATTCATGTTGTAGCAGAGCTCAGTAGAGCTGTCTGGATAGAAATCTTTCCCATTTCTAAATCACAGGATGTAAGTACCATGAAATACCACAGTAACAAAGCATCACTTAATAGGTAATTCTAACACTGTTACTATTGCAGCAGAGCGACAAGCGTTAGCTGGCCACTCTTCTGCCTCTTCGTTCAGCCTTTCGACTTTCTGTGGCAGATGGTACTCTCTGCACTTGGTAACTCAATTTGCTACTGGCTTCTACTCCATCGCTGTTCATGCCGTCTTGGCATACGTACCTGAAGAAGTTCGGTGTATATTAATGGTAGAATTCAGCTCCGGGCTTCCTTGATCTAAATATATTATGGCTTCAATAGGAAGTGGCCCAGCACATTCTGCTCCATTAAAAGTGAAGTACCAGCGCTGACAACAGGCATTTTTGCATTTTAGCCGAAGCGATCCGCTGAAGAGAACGCGGAGAGCACTGTTCGAGCGCATTTTTGTAAACGTACATTCCTAAGAGGAGACAAAAATCCTTTGGTAGCAATCTCTGGTTTTCAACCTATTCTGGATTTAACAGTGCTCACAAGATTTGTCTGGGTTCAAAACAAAAGAGGCTTAAACTCTGATAAAGGCTCCACAGCTGAATAAGAAACATTTTCAGATTTTTAAAAGGTTGTTAGTCTGCCTTTAAAGTGCTGGATATTGGGGGGAGGGGGTGAAGCTAGGGACAGTTCTGCAAGTACAAGGCAGCGAGGAAAAAAAAAAAAGTTGGTTCTCACTCTAGCCACAGCAATAGCAGTTAAATTACTCCAACCCATCTGGGCATTGCCTCATAGCTGGGACTGAGCTGGGATTTCTTCCCCTCGTCTAGGCTTGCACCATTGTGTTTGAAAGTTTTATAGCCAGGGCTGCAGTGGAGGACAGACCGTGTGGGTTAGTCTGGGTACCACTTGTTAACTCTGCTCCTGAACACCACCGACCCTTCTGCAGCAGTATCCTGCAACTGAGTTTCAGCGGACAACTGTTTTGAAGCAGGAGTTAGAAAGACACGTACAATTAACAGATTAAAGATGTACAATCTCTCCTGTTCCTTATGAGTGAAAGGGCAAGCACCTCGCCCTACTTCAGGCAAGCTGGAGGAGCTTATCGGTAGTGTGACTTCCAGCCTTACAGTTACAGATCTGGTCCTCTAAACGTGCTCTTATAGCAGCCACAGCGTTCTTTTAAACCACTGTTACAGAAATGAAATGGGCACGCGGCCGTAAAACACAGCTGAGATGGATCTCAAGTAGCAAAAACCTTTGAGAAGTTCACCCTTCCATGTAGAAAAAGGCTCCAAAAGGAAATCTGTCTGACTGGTGCTACCCAGCTCGTGGAGGCAGATCTCGAGCCCGCTGTGGTTGGTGAAGTGCAGCATCCCAGGCACAACTAACTTACTGCTATCTTCCCAAGGTCGATGCCGTAATTAAGTGCACTCCACGAACACTGCTTGAAGTTGGGCGTCCAGGACTCCTCGATGCTCTCACGCATGCACTCGCCCTTCTCCCC
This sequence comes from Anarhynchus alexandrinus, assembly GCA_008711295.1. Lineage (NCBI taxonomy): Eukaryota > Metazoa > Chordata > Aves > Charadriiformes > Charadriidae > Anarhynchus > Anarhynchus alexandrinus. The sequence goes on from VUYV01000107.1 coordinate 607,592, forward strand.
CTTCAGCCCGTCCCGTCCCGGGATTCCAGGTGTCCCGGGGATCCCGTTGGCTCCAGGGTTTCCATCCCGTCCAGGAACACCACTGGGGCCTTGCAAGCACACGCCCCCATTGTACTGAAACACAGAACAGATCTTGCTGCTTCTGTCCATTAACTCAGAGATTAACCAAGTTAAACACAAGCAAACAACATCAACAAAACACAAAACCCCTGCTGCGACACAAGCTAATGGGCTATTTCTGGATCACTGAGAAAATGGTTCGAGTAGAGGGAAAAGGAGGAAAAATAAAATGTCAAAGATAAGCAGTGCCAACAGAACTTGCTGTAAATTAAGATGCCAGTTGTTTTATGAAAAGATGCATAAATCTTAGAATTAAAAACTATCCTAATCCAAGGATTCAAACTCAACAGAAAAACATCGGAGATCCAAAACATTCCAATACAGAAACAAAAAAAAAGAGTTATATGTTAATAGTTACTTTCTTCTAACCCACCACTGTTTGTATAACTGTCTCAGCTAATAAGCTTTCATTATTATTTTTTCCTTTTTATTTTTTAAAGTAGAGAAACTTTTACATTTCACAGACAGTGGAGGTTAACACCAGTTTTTTCTTGTCACCACTCCTCTGGACCAGAACCACGTTGTGGTAGTCAAGCCACTTAAGTCCGACTCTCGAGCGCACACCGCGTGTCTGTGTTGATGCAGATGTGGGAAGCTGCACCCTGGAATAATCCCAAACTCAGGGTCCCCGTCCGTAGCAGTGAGAAGGCACACATGGGAGGACGGCACACTAACGTCCTCCCTAACAGCACAATATTAGGAAAGGTCAAATGTTGCTCTCCCAACCTGCATGTTAACACATGTTGCCTTCATATGTGATGAGATTTGGGTTTGCCCTCCTTGGGGAGTAGGTTTGTGCAGCCCAGAGATGCTTCCACCAGCAACACGAGTGTGGGATGCCGGGGGGGAGCGCACATGTGTGGAGCTGGCGGAGCACAGAAGCATTGAGCAGGAGCCTGCAGGGACTGGTGACGGCAGGGCTTTTGCTTTAAATGTGCTTTCCCATCTGGTGACTGACTGCTTCCTCCAGTCTTCATCCCAAATCCTCACGGGTAACTATATTCTGCTCTTCCCCTTTCTCACACCTACTTCCGTTCATCCATTTTAAACCACCTAATCCCGACCTGTTTCAAAAAGAAACAATCATGCAGCTCTTCCCCCCCCCTCAATCCATACCTCTCTCTGCACCACAGGAGCTGTAAACTACGGTAAACTCTGTCAGACTGGTGAACTTTCTTCTTCTGGGGCGGTTCCTTCCCCTGTGCTTTGGTGCAAAAACCAGTATGGGCATCACAGGCTCAGTGACTCAGTGACTATATGAAGAGGTCTCGTAAGAAATGAGATGAGAGCTGGACTAATGGATGCTGGCGTTCCTTTACTGCCTTCACTAAAGAAGACACTTGGCAAATGGCAGTGGAAATAGTGGGCTATTATGATCAAGAAGGCCACGTTTGAAAAAAGTTAGCTGGTGAGAAGGCTGCTTGGTGAAGCACACACCGACCTAGGGACCTTGAGAATGATGCAAAGACATTCCTATTTCACACAGCACCGGTCATTGGCTTTTGCTGATTTTTGGTATTTTCCCGTTGGACTCCGTGTGTAACAGTGACTGGCTCTGGTTTGACACGTGGTTACTCACCACAGAAATCCCAAGGATGTGGAAACTGGGGAGAGCTGGGGGCAGGCTGAGGCTCGGACCCGCCACCTCCCAGTCCCCCAGGGCACACCAGTGGTACCAGGAGAGGACAGGGCTGTCCTGAATGAGGAGCTGCCACTGCCCTGAGCCACACCACTTCCCACCAGAGAGAACAGTTTAGCTGCTGCACACCCAAAAAGCTGATGGGAGTGAAGCAATTACCTGGGCTTTGGGCTCCGCTCCAACTAAATTCATCTATGCTTGCTAAATGAAGTCTTTTTCACGCTTTCTTAAGCTGGAAATGCATCAAATATCTTTGAAAATGTCTGCCAAAGGCAGGATCCCCTCAGGCATGCCTTCAGTCTGCCCTGGAAGGGCTTTAGCTGAAGCAGTCTGTACAACCGGGCTGTGCCTGACCCGGCGGCCATCGATTTACCCGCGCTTTGCTGCTCACCCTGCTGCACCCGAAAGCATGGAGCGATGCAAGACAAATGGGGGACCCTAAAATACCGCTCCGACAGAAAACGTAAGCTCCTCCATGTGCTCTGACTCCTCATTCTCGATGCGATTCAATTTCCACAATAGAAGTGAAAGGGTAATGAGGTGGTGGGAAAGGGAAGGATCTTTGCTGCCAGTGGTGCATCCAGCACATCACTTTGGGGGATCTCTCAGGAGAGGATGAAAGAAATGGCCACGCCACTGATTTTCTACAGAAGGCGAACGGCAGTCCAGCAGCTCATGGAAATAGCTTCACATCTGCTTTCTACATTCCAAGGACTGGAAAATCTCCCTCCTTTCTTCTATCCCTGAGATGGGATAGTCCCAACGCATTCAGATTTCTAGTTGCAATGGAATTGCAAACAGCGGTATGCAGTCCCAGGTGCCAGAGGGAATAACGCATTCATGCAGCTCCAAGGAAAAGCGGGTTCAGTAAGTGTGCAGATGCGGTTTTCACAGGACCTAATGGCTGCTGAAGAGCAGTCCTTTCATTCCTCTTTTTGTAGTTTGTTATTGACCCACCAGCCTGCTAGGAACTAAACACCATTTACCACTTAGGTTGCAAGGCTTGTAGGATTTCGGCGTCGCCCCTGCGATGTGCAGCGGGCAGGGATCAGCTCACAGTGCTGCCTTTATTCCCGCCGCGATGCCCCCCTCTCTCCCTCCCTCCCTCCCTCCCTCCGGCGTGGCCCCTCTCGGCCGTGGGGAGGTGGGGGGGAGCGGGGCCGGGGCCGGTGGCAGCCGCAAACCCCACAGACACGGACCCGCTGTAGAAACCGGGAGCACACGCACCCCGCCGCCGAAACCAAGCGCTTTCCGCCCAAAACCCTTTCTCAGCGTTTTCCCGATTCCGCACACCGGAGCCTTCTTAAAAACTTCACGGGAGAACTCGAGCGGCGCCGGGAAACCCGGCGGCGGGCCCGGCGGTGCCCTGCCCACAGCGGCACCCCGGTTTTTCGAAAACGGGAGGTTTTTGGTCTGTTTTGGGGTGGGGTTTTTTTAGGTTTTTTTTTCTTTTTTTTTTTTCTTCTATCTTTG
>VUYV01000107.1:621359-654001 GCA_008711295.1 Anarhynchus alexandrinus
TGCTCTCGACCCCACTGTCCATATCTCCTACAAAGATGTTGAACAGTACAGGTCCCAGCACCGACCCCTGAGGAACACCACTTGTCACTGGTCTCCACTTGGACATCGAGCCGTTGACCGCAACTCTTTGAGTGTGACCATCCAGCCAGTTCTTTATCCATCGAATGGTCCATTTGTCAAATCCATGTCTCTCCAATTTAGAGGATTGAAGTACCCATTCAGCACTTCCCTTCCACAAAACCTGCTTGCTTCCACACAGCTCTTCTGGCAGAAACTGTGCTCCTCTCCGGCTCCATTTGCGCTGAGAAAGCGGCTGTGAGCCGTTTAATGAAGGCAGACCTTTGTCCGTTTAAAGTTATCTCATGCTTGTCATTACTTTATTTTAGGTCATTCAATTTAGGTCATTCAAGACTTGCATGCACTCTGCATCGTAGGTATGATACTAGTAGACCTGAGTCTGCAGAGAATGCAGCTTGCCAGTTAGCTTAAGCCATCAACTAATTAACTAACAATCATTTCCTCCAGCACCTATCTGCAGTCTCTTATTTTTGTACCCGTGTGATTTCTAATGATCCAGTTTCATGTGGTCAGGCAGAACATCAGGGAGATAAACTGGGATGCACGTTATCTTCAAAAAAACAGAGATACTTTGGTCATCCTTCATACACGATCAACATGGAACATATTTTTCCCTCTTAAGATCCCTTTGGTGGCCATGCCTAATGATCCCACCATCACCTCTGCAACTTACAAACCTACTTAATGGAAGTAAAGATTCTTCTTTCTGTTTCTCGTCACCTTGTATGTCCGGAGTGAGTCCTAATACATCAGCATATTCCTCTCCACTTAAAACACGGTGTTCCCTCGTGACTGTGCTGCCACACCTGCGCATACGCTCCCTAGGCTGGAGACCGGTGTCCCTCCAGTTTGCCTACACCCAGTACCGAGTACCCATTCAGCACTTCCCTTCCACAAAACCTGCTTGCTTCCACACAGCTCTTCTGGCAGAAACTGTGCTCCTCTCCGGCTCCATTTGCGCTGAGAAAGCGGCTGTGAGCCGTTTAATGAAGGCAGACCTTTGTCCGTTTAAAGTTATCTCATGCTTGTCATTACTTTATTTTAACTAATAAGACCTGAAACAAAGCAAACTATTATTTCAGATTTAGTTTCAATGAACAAAGTTGAAATACAGGGAACAAGCACTAAGGAAGAGCTCAGATATAAATGTCCTGGCATGTTTTAAATCCTTTAATTATACTTTGCATCTCAACCGCTTTTTAACAGGAAGTAAAATCCGGTTAATATACAGAAGCGGATTTCATAGATGTACATCAGAAAGATACTCTGAGCTCCACTTCTCGAGCTACAAAGCAGAGAGCGCATGAAGGTGGGGTATAGGTTGCCCAACTTCTATATTTTTAATTACAGTTAAACTCTAGTCCATTAAGAAAAAGATAAGTACAATAAGTACAATAAGGGACAAATCTTCTGATGAAAGAGTAAGCGCAAAAAAGGTAATGCATGGAAAATAATATTTATTCTTGTGAGACTCTAAAACACCTTTGGTGCCAGCTGTCTAAATCACCGCAAATACCAGTGGTTAACACTGGCAGAGATCTTTACCAGTGAGCGCAGCCAAAGAGAGAGCGGCCAGATACCTTCAAAGACCAATTCAACAAGAGGCCAGTGTCACGGGAGGGACGTCACATTTCTCCTTTGATGTGCAGCGATCTGAAATTGCACATTGAGAGTGGGTGGTCAAACTTCAAAGGGAAATGTGATCCCTCATCCTATTCAGCTACTGCATTTTTCAGTGCTTTGCAGAATGCTAAACTTACCCTTATTAAGGAAGTTCAACTTTTCATTTATTTTTTTTTCTTCTGAAATTCGACTGGATTTGACCATCTTTAAACCAAGTATATTCTGTATCCTGTAAAGAAAAAGGACCTACAGTTCTCTGTAAATCAGTGGAACAACGGCAAAGGAAATAGTATGATGCTTCAGCTTGTTAGTGCTCCATTCCTGAGTTGGTTTGGGTTTTTTTGACGTTTCAAAAAGCAAAAGGATTTAAAGAGGTATTAAATACTGCAGATATTTTTCTTATTATCTGCTAATAGCACTTTTTAAAAGTTACAAATATAAACAAAATAACTTTTTTTTTCCATATCCTGGGTTAGTTTTTCAAACTTTGACTATTTTTTTCCAAATACGTGCATAGATTTATTTTATACTCTAGGTAAACTTCACCCCTCTTTTCACAAAAAAAAAAAATTAGCAAAACAGGACAGTAAAATACAGTATGCACAACGTACCATAAACCTACTGTATTGGTGATTTCAGGTGCTGTTTATCTCAGAAATCAAATACAATTTTGTATGTTAAATTTATCTTGTCCTTTGAAAGATTTTTACATGCAACCTGAAAACTCAGCATAACGCATACTTTGAAGTGAGTTATGACAGATGCATTAAGAGAAAGAGGAAAAGTAAAAGACCATTTGGCACACACATTTTAAGGCTGGGAGAGGTTGTCAGTATCCTTTATTCTGGCTTTGTGCAAACAAAGGCAGAAAATCAGACTAAAATGGCTGTATCAATCTTTTAAATTGTTGGATTTATAGTGCATCTTTCAGCAGATAGCCAGTCTCGGTTAAATGACTTCAGCTGATGGAAATGTTCAAGTAAGAAGTTATCCTTACAGCTTAAGAAAAATCCCTTTTAATATGAATTGTCTATTTCCTGTTTTAACTTTGGTCAGGTAACAGATGAAAGCAAATAACACAAACATCTTTTGTTAGAGAAACTGTTTATGAGCTTCTCTACAGCCCATCTGTAATTCCATAGCCTGGCTCATCTCTGCACCACTTCTCTCTCCGTTTCTTTCCCCCCATCATTTTTGTGGGCATTCAAATAGCTGTTTAACTTTCCAGCTACTGCTTGGGTATCTCAAGGTGAAAGCACCCAGAGATCACAATCTCTTTAGCTGTAAAGGTCACCTTGGGAATTCACAGTCTGTACATTATTTCTGGTACAGCAGCACTGGAATGCACAAGTGCTCCAGTCTCATTCTACCACTGATGCATTTCACTTCCAATGAGTGCTATGATTACTGCTTAATACTTCACAGTTCTTTGAAAACGTATCTATTTTCATGCCCACAGTATTGCTGTAACTTCAAAATGACTTTGTATTCATCTCTTTTTAGAGCAGTTACCACAAAAACATTACTTTTTCTGAACTACCTAAATAAAGGGAGTAATATTAAATAAATTAAAACTGTGTATCAACATTTTAAGAAGATGGCAGCAAGCACAGAGTGTGGAAATATATATTCGAGTAACCTAAAGGAGGTTTTTAACTAGACGTCATGAAATAAAGACCACTCTAAACTTTAGGATGAAAGAACTAGTTCAGTTTCTCACTCCTTCATAACTCTCCGTGTTCGTGTGAGCAATTCCCACCATTGTTCTGTCTCAGTTTCTCACTTACACAGGAGGGATAAAAACACTGCATTATTTCTTACCTCACGCAGCTCTAAGAAAAAATACATTGAAGTGTCTTAAGTGCAAAAATACTACAGTAATAGAGCAACAAACATGCTACATCTAGTTAGTAACAAATACCGACTCAGAAGCTCTTACTATGCAACAGTATATTTTATTACTAACAAAGACAGTAATAACAAAACTACTGAACATGTGTATAAAGTTACCCGTTTACAAACATGACTACGAGACCGGAGGGTACTTAGTGTGCAGTTTCACAGGAGATTTTTCAAATATTTCTCAGCAGCAAGAATTCTGTATATTTTTAATGGGCAAATTATAAAATAAATAGCATGTCCTATTTAAGGCAATAAGTTACAAATGCTAAAATGCAGATGCTGTAATAAAGGTAAACACATTCAATGTTTAATACATGATGGATAAAACAAATAACTTTGGTTTATCAGAACTGTAGCTCCTGCTGATTCAGCATTTACATGACTTGTAACATGCACTTTTGCTTGACTGTTCAAAGCATCACTGTGAATGCTGCTCAAATCAGAACATAATTTCTCTGCATAACATAAAAATATTGAGAAATTCTTGTTAGTAATCAAATGCAAGATGCTGAACAGTCTTACAAAACGCATTGACATTTAGGTTTAGAAAACAGCAAAATCCTGGCTCCAAATTATCTCAAGTAATAAATCACGTGGACTTCATCGGAGCCAGGATTTCTTAAGAGCCAAACGATGAAATTCTTATCCACATCAGTAGTACTTGCTCTTGAGAACCACCCTATCATAAGAAAGGCTACATGTATTAAGGCCTTTTTGATTTAAAGAAAATATATTGCTGTAGCATATAGAAAATTAAGCTTTGTAGAAAAAGTATTAAGGTCTTCTTTTAAGTAAATATATTGTTAAACAAGTCTGTATATCAATAACTCAACAGTTTGTTTTCTGCAAGATATTTCTCTACAGAATTTAAAAAAATTAATTTACTTGCATAGAAACAACGTGAAACATACACTTTCACTGCAGCTCAGTAAAAAAACACACAACCCAAAGCATATACACTTCAGATTCTGTCCCTCATGCCGTGAGGGATCCATAGTGTTTTCTTCTTTGGCATGAGGCACTGGAACAGCACACCAGGAGGGGCTCCAGGAAGGACTTTTCTGAAGCCGTGCTGCATCTAACGCATTGTCCCTGTAACAGGATGCAGAGGGGTCTGACCAGTCTTGCCCCAGATGCACAGTGTGTGGTGTATGTTTACATATAAAGGTACAATCTGCTTTACTCAGAACTAAGTAACATTGTCTGATCACCACAGGACTGTTGACTTTAGTAACAGCCTAACAGAAGCATGTTAATTTTACCAAGTTTGTACAATACATACAAAACAGTAGTTCTAAATATTGACCGTATGTAGTCAGTTATTTACAAAATTCATTTTTATGTACAAAATAAATCACTGTAATTCCAGTTTCCCTTTCATATTCAGTGTACAAGCTACCATAAAACAGTGCTATAATTGATCCACCATGACACATAATTTAGAGAGTATTCATAAATTTGTGTATCCCTTACTTAAGTGATACTGCTGTTTAAGGCACAGTACAAACCAGAAAAAAATTTAACAAGTTTTGAAAAATATCAAAGACACAGATGGAGCTTTTATGCCTTGAAAATAACAGTGCTTTCTAAGCATTATTTTAATGCAATTCTTTACAAAGTGTTCTTTATATTGGGAATAATATTTGTTTCTCTCATCTTTTTCTTAAATTGCTAGTCAATCCAGCTGTGTCCTACAGAACTTCAATTTCCATTAGTCCTGGAGAGGATTAAATATAGTACATTATTGCTAGCTGTCCCCACAACAAAATTTAAATTTTTTTAAGTGCAAAGCAAGATACATGTGTTTTTCAATAAGGCACAGAATATCCGTTATTTCCAGTGTAACAAAGAATCCACATTCATTTTATACATTTAAAATGTTCACATAAAATTTCAGTCTTTCAAGGGTTTGAACTGTTTCCTGAATCCAACTCTCTTCTGGCATCTGAAGCCGAGTAGACAAGTAGTGATACAGAAGCGGACTGTGAGACATCAGGTATTTGGGAACAGCTGCTTTGTAATGGAGCAGATTCAATAAAATCATTTTTAGGAGTTATTCTGTAAACAATGAAAAATAAAACACAGGGAGTCAATTTTGAGCACAGTGCATTACACTGGAAAAAATACATTTTTAGCAATGAAATTATATCTCTTAAGCGATGTTATTTTCAAGAAAACGCAATACAGTTCTGTATACTTTTCCAAGCTTAGGGTCACCATTGTTCTTTTTCAGACTTGTCACCTCTCAAAATGATTGCATTGCAGCTGCACATTTCTTGAGGGTCACTGTTCAACAATACAAAAATATCCTACAAGCTGAAGCTCCAGCACTCAACGCTTAAAAGGAAAAGAAGAATCCTACAAAAATATAAAATAGCCCATATGCTAAAGACGCACGGCCACATGAAATAGTTTGTAAGAATTACAGTACTCTTAACAGCTCCTGAGGGTTAATTGTATACTAAGAGTATACAGATTCTTCAGAGAGAAGAAATAGAAACTTACAAAATAGTGTTAATACACATAAACAAGCAAAAGACTGAGTTACAGAGCCTTACCTTCCTTCACCTACTCTCTTCATACTCTCAGCCAAGCTACTCATATCACATGTGCTATCTGCTTTGTTTCTTTTTTCCACCTGATCCATGGTCAGTTTAGAACTAGATAACATTTGATCTCCACTGTTTTCACCTTCCTCGACTCTTCGGGCTGATGTTCCGTCTGCCTCTATCTCTTTCTCAGATGTCTCTGGAGAGGTTTTAATTTCTGCAACGGTTTCTTGGTTTAAGTAATCATGATTAGTGATTGCTACTGCAGAAGTTCCATGATTTGTTGTGCCACCCGTACTAGTCCCCATTGACTTTGAAATTACTTTCAATCTGTGTGAAGTTGATTTGTAGTGCTTCTTTTTATGTTTAACTTTGGAATTGTGCCTCAAGAAAAATTCACATGATTCTTGCAGCACTCTTCGACTCTCACTGATTGGACTGAAAAAAAACACAAACACGTAACTGAACAAAGAGGATAACCTCAGCTACAATGTAATATAGCTTTGTACACAAAAAAAAGTGAAAGAATAGCAACCAATGATGCAGTCTGAACTGGATGTTAACACAAGGAAAAAAATTATACATGAAAAGGGGAGAAAAAAAAATCTGATCATAATGGCTCCAAAGTAATTATGTCTGTGGAACAATTAAATAAAGCAGATCTCTATATTTCTTACTTCTGCAAGTAGGTCCAATGACTTCAGTAGATTAATCACCTAAGAGAGGAAAGCAGGATTAGGTCATAAGCAGCTGAATTACCTTTATGTAAAGAAAGCCTCGNATTACAAAATTGACTTCATTATTTTTAAATTCTTATAGCTGAAAGTAGTTAACATCTGAAACAAGAAAAATTATACAGGAAATGGAAAAAAAGAGAGGAGAGGGAAAGGAAGCTATAAGCTCACCATCAAGGAATGTAGATGTAAAACAGAAGGAGCTTAAGGACTGCTGCCTTGTGAAATCCAAAAAAATGAAAAGATCTAAAACCACAGTATAATTTATGAGTAACACAGACAATCTAAAAAGAAATAATCAAGGAATAAAAAGGAATGGAAAAAAATGACAACTATAAGAAACGGCAATTACATTTATAATCTGTTTAAATCCATAGATATAAATTTACTAAAATTAAGTAATAAAACTGAATTATTCTGTTTCAGAAAAAAATAAGGAAGAGTAGATTAATATGACAAAAGTGATACTAAGGAGGCTTCACTGAAAATTAATTTTAAAATATGACAAGCCTGGCAGAGGAGAAAAGCAGAGGATGTTATTATTGCGTGATAGTAAACACAGCTAAGTACTGTGCCAAATGAAGTAGTCAGAACACATCAAAGGATCTAAATTGATGGCTGAAATTATCTTCCCTCATTCGACTGGAAACCAGAGGTGTATTAGCCAATGCTGCACACAACAATATGTCTTTTGCTCTATGAAAGAGAACAAATCAGCAGCGGAAAATATTGTCTATCTTCTGAGAATGTTGTCAAAAAGTCATTGCATATGTAAAACCTTCATAGACTCCAATGGAATTTTGCTGATGCCCATATGCAGCATCTAGACTCTGAAAAAGAAAGGGTCTAAGGACAACATTTTGATTACTTGATTTTTTACTATATTTAAAGAAACATGTCTGAAATCCAACTTATTTTTAAGTATACATTTTAAAAACAGGAATAAAAAAAAAATTGTTCTTACTCTCTTTTGCGGTTTCTGTTGAAGAAATTGGCCCATTCAGAACAGGTCTTTTTACTTCCCACCCAGAAGACTGGAGATATGCCAACAATTAATGTCAGCAAATATTTCATCAGAAACAAAAATATTTCTGGTCTTGCTAGCACCTTTGCCTAGAAGATAACAAAGTTTAATAAATACAAAGAAGAAAATCTACCTGTTGATTTATTTTTTAAATGCAGAAAACATACATTTTTAAAAGAGAGACTCTCTCCTTATGGCTGCTGTTCTTTGTTGAGGCTTGTACCGCGGACAAATGTTAAGACATGTACAGTCAAGTCAGACCTGGTTAATGTCTACAGCTGAATACACAAAGAGGAGATTAGTCAGAAGGAAATATTTTTCTTTTAAATTGAAAGGAAAGATAATTTGGGGGGTAATAGTATTAGTAACTATGTTCTTCAGAGATAGTTTGTATGTATAAGATTTATCCCTTCAACTTAAAAGAAACAGTAAGTGGATGAGTTGGGAGTTAATCAGATTAGACAGCATCTTCATGGAGCCGCAGGGAACTACATAGTAGTTTTCTGTTTATTGCAAAATTAATCCACCTATTTGCAGAACAGGATCATAGGCACCGAGACGTTTAACCCAGTAAGAGATTATTATCTTCTGCTCCCATGCTGCAAATTTAATTTACATTACCTGGCTTATCTGCCAGTCCCATCTATGAAAGTTACTATTTTTGTTAGCCAGGTAACATTGAAGTTTGGTTTTATTTGGTTTTGATCTGGCCAATGTAATAAAAGTCTACAAGCTATCTCAGGTAAGCCAAGGCCAAGCATGCCACTTCAAGCTACTCCACAGTTAGCACACACTGTTTATTATAGGGACAGATCCCATTAAGTGTGTCCTTGTGCAACATTCCCTGTTGCTATTCTCTCTTTCCAACAGGTTAATTAAAAGCTGAGAATACACGCTCTTTCTGTGTTATTAAGCCAAGCCGTTATATTTAAGCACTACAAAACATTATTTTTTTTTAAAAAAAAGCATAAAAGCCTTGCTTTCAACCTATTTTGGACCATTTAGGTTGATCTAGAGCTCAGCGTAAAACCCGCCGAAGACAAAGTGCACTTGTTAAGAATGGTAATGGAAGCAAAAATAACCAAGCAAGCAATCTGTGAGCTGTGCTACTCTCAGCTTACACTGACTTCAACACAGAGGATACAGAGGATGTTTAAGAATGTAGAAGGATCAAGCCTTATTATTCCATAATGCCTCTGTTTATATTCCTCTTTTTAATGATAGTTTATTGCAGTAAAAACACAGATGGTGAGTGTAAAGCAATGAAAGATGACACGAGACACCTGCGTTTCTCTTATTGATGGTGTCTTCCTTTATATTTGTTCTTAAATGGAAAGAAACAAACCACAAATTACTTGCGACTGCAGGGAGTTTTATGTACTTACAAGAGATTTAATCCATAGAGAATACTGAACATGGGCAGATTTACTTTAAAAGCCTTTCCAAGGAAGTTGTTTTTTTAAGTCAAATGTTAAATAAGAACACCTCCGCAATTTAAATTGCTGTTGGGTTGTTTGTTTGTGTTTTTTTGGTGGTGTTTTTTTTTTTGTTTGTTTGGGTTTTTTTGTTTGGTTGGTTTTTAAAAAGGCATCTTTACATTATGGAAAATCAGCCTGCAAATAACAGCTATCATGGAAAAAATATACGGGAAATTTATTTTGTAATTTCAAGTGTTTTACACCTCTACACTTTGAAGAAAAAAAGACAAAAGTGATTTTAAATCTGTGGTTATAAGCAACATTTTAAATCCAATTTAGGCTCAGTTTTCGAGAATCACTTCAAGATTTCAGCTTCAACTGAAATTGATGGAAATTCACCTTAGGTACTTTGATACTGAGCTAGGCACCCCAATACTGAGCAACTACTTTTAGGAATAGATACTGTGAAGAATGATCCTCCCCCCAACACAATAGTACAAAAATAATACCACTGATTTTGACTTAAAAAGCAACTATCACTACATTTCTTGAACTGATTGCTTAATGTGAAAATAATTTACTAACTGCACAGTAGGTATGGTGATGCCTAAGGGTTTTTGTTAATTTACTTTCCGGTATTATTTATAAAGGAAACTGCTACTTGCCTGGTAAGGACAAGGAATATGGTACTGGTCACAGTGGTCAAATACCCAAGTCGTTTCCCAGATTTTTCGGTTCACCAGTTCATAGACATAACATCCAAGAAGTGCTACAAGTGGCACCAAGTATAACCCACTAAAAACTCCAATTCGGATCATAAACTTCTTTAGCTTCTCCTGGTTTCTGCCATCATGCTGTATGACTTGTCGCACATGATTTAAAGAAATAATACCAGCTAAAAGAAGAGAGAGACCGAAAAACACACAGAGGCACAACGGCAAAAGCACAAAGTACAGGGAGGCATCCAGATCGTAGAGACCCACGAAACAAACTCCACTGATATTGTCCCCTTCAACTTTGTTCATTGCAAGGAGCATAATGGTTAGAAAACCAGGTATTCCCCATGCAACTGCGTGGAACCACATGGCCTTTTGTGCAATAGCTTCACAACTCCATTTTCTTCCTGCTGCAAGGAACCAAGTGATTGTAAGAATCACCCACCATATAGTTCCTGCCATAGTGAAAAAATACAAAACCATGAAAAGGACAGTACAGGCTTTGTTTTGGGAGCCAAGAACAACTGTTTCACCGATTTCTAACTTATCATCTGCCTTGTTACAGGCAGTTCTGTTCCCAAGTAAAAATCCGATAAAGTACATTAGAGAGACTATGCTGTAACAGACGGAGTAATATATGATTGGCCTCTCTGGGTACCTGAACCTTTTAACATCAATCAGAAAGGTCAGGAATGTGAAAAGCGTAGCACAAAGACAAAAGATTGAAACTATTCCAATGAAGCTTTTCGCAACATCCAATTCGTAATTTTTGAAGTACATATTGGGGCACGGGGGTGCACACTGATCAATTCCTAGAAACTTGTAGCCTTGTCCATTGGTAGTGTGTAAGTGTCGTGGACACCAGAATCCATAATCCCTTCGGGTCTGGCCTGGGGTCTTCTGAGTTCCGTGTACGTTTGTGGTTACAGCAGCAGTGGCAGGAACAGTCTCATCACAATTGACTAGTCTACATAAACAAATAGAAGAGGAAATATCTTAATACCCCTCGTTCTCAACTATAATTATTTCTTAGAAATATGAAAAAAAACCATCTCATTCTAAGCACTTAAATTGTGTACATAATGCAAAATGTGCATCATATGTAAAAAATCAGGTGGTATTTTAAAAAACAGATTTCAAATATTTTCAGTTTAAAAGACTTCAAACAGCTATTTAACTGTTTTTTTCTTGCTGTTGTTTTATCGCTTATGAAACTACTTAAATTACAATTATTCTTTTAAAGTCTTAATTTCTACTAAACTTTTACATATGTACATAAAAATATTTACAGTAGTTGATATTTTTAAAGTCTGGATAACAATAGACTGTTGGAGACAGCAAACAATCTCGTGAAAAAGGCAAGCTTCAGTCAAAGAACAAAGAAAGACGACTGAGTATCTAGAATTAACTGATGACTAGTTATATATAGATTATTATTACTATAAGTTTTTGTGTTATAGTGATATTTCATTGTTGACAACAATGAAACTACCTAACTGAAAAAGAAAAAAGCAGAAAAGACAAGCATTGTAAAAAATGATCGCTATTTTAGCAATTTTTTTTTCTAGCTCCATAATGTTCATTTTAAAATTGCACAAGACTCAATTGCTCAAGGGTTTAATAGGACACAATATGTGACCTTTTTATATGTTTAATATAGAATTAGCAGTGTTGGACATATCTTCAAATTAGATTGTGTAAGTATACCTCAAACAGGTAAGCATTTACTCAAAATGGGACTTATATTTATATGCATTCCGAGTCTAAGAATATATTATAAAAGAACAAGTTTTGCATTCGAGCTTTCAAAGTAAGATTCTGTCAAGAATTCTGTTATCTCAAAACGTTCTTTGTCAAATTATTACGAGTTTCTCAATGTCAGTTTGCAAGCTCAGCTTGAGCTAAAAAAACCCTTCAGTTCTTTGTTTCTCTGCATTATCGTGCTGTCCAAATAAACACAGAGTAATCATTAAGAAAACTGACTCTGCAGCAGATTCTTTCATTAACCATGGGCCACACCAGCATGCGCACGAATGGCGTGGACTTTATTCACCCATGTCTTAATAGGCATTATGTATGTTTGTAAGAACACAAGAGTGTGAACCTCAGGATTCTGGTTACTGCCCATCCTCACACCAGCTCATCTTCCATGGGCTCTAGCAGCAGGATCTCTGCTGTTGTAAGAACATCCTGCATTACGTGGACTTCTCTATATCAGCTATTGAGCAGACATCATTTCACACATGAACAGAGCTGGTTCATTTTCAGTAAATGCTAGCAGTGATAGAGTAATTTAAAGTTGCAGTGATTCCTGCAAGAATGTAATTTAATTTAAATGTCATTTGAAAGATATATTGAATAACTGGATTAACTTGTAATTTCCCTAATTTTTCAGAACAATTCTTGAAGACGTTTGCTGTGCTGAATGGCACTACTGTTGCCTAGAAGTTGATTCCTTCTTGTTTTAGAACTCCACAACTTCAATTTTTCTGCAGAACTAAGGGAAATAGCATTAATGCCATCTGTCACATTCACTCCGATATGGATTTCTACCAAGGATCATGGCACAGAACTACTGTCCCAGCTCTCCTTCAGCCCTATCACAGATTAGCAACTGCACGGGGGTTAGAAAAATGATTTGAGTTTCCACTCTTGGCTCCTTTCCTGTGCTTCTTGCCCTGACGTGTGTTAAAAAAACCCAACATCTGGCCTTAATCATTTATAAATATCTGCAGTTGAAGGTCAGAATCTCAAGATGATTACACTGGAGTGTTTTCAGTGGTTTCCATTTAATATATATAGACTTATCCTTTCCCCAAATGTAGTATTAACTGTCTTCTCTCTGGAACAGACACATGAACATCTTTGAGAAAAAGGTGAATTTTTTTTTAAAAAAAAGAGACATTTGGCAGGCAGTACAGGAAAAGCAACACAAGATTGAATTTGCACATTTAAGCAGTTAGGAGTAAGATAAGACTTCTACTATTTAATGGTCTGTGACCATTCAAATACAGAATATTTTATATTTCATTATTTTATGAGCAATTGCTTCTAAAACCCCCATGAAGTAAGTACGATCATCCCTAGTTTAGAGACCAGAAACCAAAGCAAAATCTATGCTGAAACATTTAATATTTTTAAATTTTAGAAACTTATAGTAAAAAGCCTCTTTTTGCAGGGATCTGAATACTGAAAAGAACTGCTGCAGAACTTTTTTGCAAAAAAGCCACAAGCAGGAAATGCAGGTGATCATTTGAATAATTAAAAAGTTTTAATAAAAAAATAGTCATATGCATAAGCACCGTAGGGTCATCAGTGATAAGGAAGTTGCAGCAAGGTGATATTTAACATTCTGCCACAGATTTTCAACTCAGTCTAGGTCAAATATGAAAATATCACCCCCACCACCTGTCAACATGAAAAATACCCACCTGGCACATTCCAGCTCTTCAGGCCATGTGATTCCGAAAGTGTCCATCAACTGCTTACAGTCAGAATACACTTTCTCACAGAGGCTCCGACAAGGGTGAATCACATGAATTTGCTCCAGGCAGGCAGGTACAAAGGCTTTGCACAGAAATGTGTGGACGTCTGGTGAACAGTGAAGATTCATAAGCGTAAGAAAAGGCTACAGGGAATAAAAAAAAACTTTGGTTAGTAACTTTAAAAAGATAACTCAAGGCATCAAAATTAACTTTTATCACTATGGCTCACATTCATTCCCCCATAGGTTTGAAAAGATATTAGAAAATAGTGTTTGTTCAGCAGTTGTGAAAGAGCAAAACCTGGTGGCTCTGAGCAGTGAGGAGCTCCATTAGCACTTCTAGCCCAGCCCCTGCCCCAGGATCTTGGCCAATCGGTAACTATTCAAACCTGATTTTTCCTGTTTGACAATAGTAGATATCTGAAAGGAATTATGAAAGCCCAAGATTTTTAAAAAATAGGGTAAAACATTAAGTACCTACATTCACCAGTCTGCTTCTAAATAACTGCCCTGAGATTTTTAAAGGTGTGTCTGTCCCTGTAGTTCCTGTTAAATTACATTTTCAGTTCCAAGTGGTATGTTGCACTCATCTTCTCTCATGCTAGAGAGGTTTGGGTTTTTTTGATTAATGAGGTCCAAATATCATTATTCCTCATTTTTGAAACATTGCATTTCAAAACCTCAACGTGACTAAGAATTTCTCTACCCATATTACTGAGCACCAGGCAGTGAATAACTGATGACTGCTCTCACTAGAGAATTCATAGAATGAAGCTTAATGCAACTTTTTTTCACCCCCAGTTTATTCAATCCATTATTTACAGTCAGACATGCTTTTAAGAAAAAAAAAAACAGCCTTCTTTCTCTACATTTTATCAACTTTATCATTAGGGAAAATTAAATTAGGCGAAATACTACTATGTGTGCAAACTTGAGACAAACCAGAAGCTGTCAGTCATTTTTGCAAGTGCTGTGTCGTTATAAGGGCAGCTTATTAAAGAAAGCAAGTGATGACACGCTAACAGCATCGCCAGGCACACGCGCTCCTGTAGTTCTGAGTGGGTCAGATGTCTAAAGCTGTGGGGCCAAGAGAAGGCAGCAGAGGTGGGGGGGGGCCTTTCTAAGCAGGCCCTCGCCTTAGCCAGCACAGGCAGAAGTCAAACTGAAGAAGCCAACCATGCACCGGTGACCTGTTGGTGACTACACATGGATACTAGATCACAGATCAGCTAGAGCCACGGGCTTTTTGATGAAATGCTTCTTGTATTTCAGGAAAAAAGGAGTCTCCGTATCACATGTAAATAGTCAAATTCATGCATCAGGAAAGCTGAAAACAGTATTTAACACACTTTGAAATGTGTTGATAACTGCATGAAATTTTCAAAGAAGGCAGAATTTTTAGTAAGATTTTTATTTAGGAAGAATTTTATTTAATTCTTTGCCACTAACAGCTGTGTCTCTCAAATATTCAACTAATGACTGGTAAAGGAAGAATTAACTTCTGAGCCCAGAAAAGCATCCCTTACTTTTGTCAGCTTTTAAGTATCCCAAATATATACATACCCACACCCCAAAAGCAAATCTTACTACTGAGCATGTAGTTTAAAAGGAAAGACACAAATAAATTTTCCCCTTCAAAATGAGATATCTACAAATCCTCAAGGGACCTCAATAATAAACGTAGGAATGTGTGGGGAGAGGGGGAAGGGAGAAGATAAGGCAGAGTAATAACAGAAAAACGCTTTATGAAAAACCAAAAAAATGTTGGCACCGTCCTTCGGAGCACTCTGGCTGCGTGCTGCGTCTGCAGATGCCATTACAGCAGGCGCACAGAAGTCTGATTCCCCCCTCTGGATGTCTACTCTGGAGCTGCCTTCTCAGGAACCCAAGACTTGAGTATTTTATGACAAGGAGAGAGAAGTATCGTTCTGGTATAATGTGCTCCAGTTCCATGAGTTGGATTATTTTCTAAACGCTACGCAACTTCAGATGATAAGAAAAAAAAAATAGTCAGGACTTAACTCTAAATGAATGAAGTTTCCTTTGCACAATTGTGATACTTGTGTTCTTTTCAACTACATTTTATTTGCCCCAGTGTTTAATTTGTTAGCTATGTTCTTCCTGGCACTTAGGATAAAATAAAGATAATAGCTTGGGTAGTCATATACATCTCCAATAGAAATTGAGTTTACTTTTGAAATTAAGTCTTGTCAAAATTGTCTTGATTGTTATGAATTCTTTCTTTTTATCACCCACAGTTCATCTTAGTTGATTAAAAAAAAAAGTTTTCTACAGCAAGTTTTGAGGTACCAGTCAAGAACTTTTGCAGACTTAGGTAAAACAGCAGTATTTTCTCTAGAAAGTAAGAATTTTTTAAAAAATATTCTTATCTATGAAACCAACTTTAGATAAAGAGATATTTTACTAGCTATTTTGATTAGCAACCAACATTTTTTAAATAGCATTTTCCAACGTTGCTAATAAGGCTACGTATCATAAGTTTGCTCCCTTGATACAGAAAATGAGTATAAACAAAGCAATGTTTGGTGAAGAAAGTCAGGACATAAAACCAACCTCTACCATTCTAACAGGATTTCTGTTATATGAAAATACTTAAAAGCTAAAACATAACAACAATCATTGTACACAATAATACTGTATATTCAAGGTAGACAACGACAAGAGAAAATTTAAATGTTTGCAAGAGTTTTACTACAGCATGTTGTCATTTGCTAAATACTGTTGTTTAAAGAACATATTTTATTTAAATGCAAACGTACCTAAACAGATAAATGCAAAATTTTATGAAGAAAGCTATGCTCAGCCTGTAATGTAATCAGAGTAGAAATCCAAGGACTTGGCTGCCAAGAGTAATTTCAGCTTGCTAAAAATATTTACCTTTTGACACCTGAAAGTATGAACACAAGTTCAGAGCTGGAAGTTTGATGTTCTGAAAACATAAGCAGACTTTCTGAGTCAGCCCAAATGTGCATTTAGCTGGCCACCCCATTCGCACCACAGCTGCTACCAAAAGGGGTAAAATAAGACAAGCTGACATCCCTCACAGCTTCCTACAGTCAATGGTTTAGGAAACCAGCTGGAGGTTATAACATCACCACTGTGTTGAAAAGACATCAACAGTCTTCCTTTCTTTCTAGAACACATTTAATCCCTTTTTCAACCATTTATGCTTATAATCTCTGTAAGATACTACAGCAGTAAGTTATACTGCATAATTTAATCAGTCACTGCTGAGAAAATACTGCATTTTATTTATTGTAACTCCTGGTTTTGCAACTTAGTTTGTGTTTTGACAGTTAACAGATTACATTCCATTCTTCCCATGCCATTTTGCCATCCTGCTATCTTTTACATATTGTATATATATATTAGCATAATACTGTTTTACATTTTGATTTCTACTCCTTTCATAATATATTTTGCCTTCTATTTGCCTTGACTACATTTGAACACTGACCTCACATTTCCACAGGACTATCCACAATGATGACAAAGACTCTTTTCTGAGTGACAGTAACTAATATAATACATCTCGTTGTATGAATAGTGGGGGTTATTTTTCCCCATTAATGTGCATCTACCATCCCTAAATCTCACCTACCATTTTATTGTCCAATTGCATTTATCACAAGACCTTTCTGCAATTATTTTTTTTTTTTTTTTTTTTTTTGGCAAATTCACTATCCATGCCTCTTCCAGGTCATTTATGAGTTAGTTGTGTGTCGGAGGTTTCGGTACCTAGTCATTTATTTGCTATAGGACCAAACTATCAGCTAATGATTTAATACCCTACTTTGTGAGAAAACATTTATTCATTCCTACTTTTCTTTTCGTTCTTTAGTTAGGCATTGGAAAAGAAAGCTCCTCTTGGGTTACCAGCATAGTTTCTTTAAAAACATGCTATGACCATGTCAAAGCGTTTTTTTGAAAACTGAAGAATAATATGCAGGCTGAATCACCCCTTTCAACAAAGTTATTGAGTCCATCAAAAAAAACTTCAACAGAATTTACAGGCAGTGATTTTCCTCAACCAGAAAACTATGAAATGTAAAACTTTGCCTCAAGCAGACACAAACAGGATTTGTAAAATACAGATTTATTTTCAGAAACTGCCTACTTTTACCTTTTAAGAACAGCAAAAAAGGTCACAAATTGTGCCTGGAACAATTATGTATCTTTAAATGTGGGCTTCACTTCCAGCTAGCCAATTTGGAAATGTTTCATTATAGAAAATAATAGGTCTGCATTTCCTGACGGACCATAAAAGCAAAATTTCACCAAACCCAAAGTATTTGCTCCTCCTGCTGGATAGTGTGTAAGCGAAAAGTGTAAACCCAAGATCACAAGCTCACTGAGAGTACAAACTGGTTGCTTCAAGGCTGTGTTATCCCGATCATGGGTGTCCCAACCACCAACCATTTTCTACCCAAGTGGTTACCTGGGTAACCTGCACACATGCATGTGTTGATGCCTTGAGCACCCAAGTCCAAGATTGAACCCAGAGATTCACCAAGCTGGTGAATCTAGAACCTAGTACCATGGTCCTCTCCTCTTCAGGAAGGTCAGGATGTGCAGGTGGCACAACCACATGAAGAGGCACTTGGCATATCTAGCATTAGCAACCATTGCCCTGTCACATGAAGGACAGGGATGAAAACCTGCAGATTTGGTGATGGCAGTGCTAAAACCAGAGTGAAAACAGGCTCTTGTAAGACCAAGAATTGAGCCTCACAAAGCCAATACAAGTCCTAAAGTACAAATTCTCATCTTCCTGCCAATGGGGAAAAAAAAACCACCAACCACCAACAAAACCAAAACAGCAAATATGAGGCAATCTAGAGCACACTAACAATCTACCAAAAAAAAATCTTCAACAAACTAATCCCAAGTGTAAAGCCAAAAGATGATGTAGTCTGTAACAACATGAGAAGTGCTGCCTCAAGCAATAGCGGCGAAGAACTGAGGGCTGAGAAATGCAAACTTTCCACTGCGTTGTCAGTGCAGAGCACGAGAGGGGCATGTGCCCCTGTACAGAAACCTCCCAGTGCAAAACGGTCTGAAATGAACCCCATGAAGCATACATGTACCCGCTGTGGACTGTGAGTACAGTCAAACAATCAAAGGGAGTAGAGCACCACTAGCCAGTGAGAAGAACATCCTCTTCACTGAACAAAACACCTTACCAAGTAAATCCTAGATTCTTTACAAAGTATGTCTATGATATATTTTATCCAGAGGCAAAAAGCCAGACTATCTTAGAAATTCAGTTATGGTGTGGTCCTACAAACAATAACACAACTAAGACGAGCGGAAACAAATGGTGCAGAGTACAGAATTAATGGCTAGGTGCAAACACGCTCTTAAACATGCTTCGCCAACAAGTAAATTGCAACCTAGAACTGTATGTGAATCTCACACTCAGCATGCTTCTCAGTTTTGCACTTAGCAGGCTCACACATGCAAGACACAACAGAAGCAAACTCATTATTCCTGGCAGACAGTGCAGATGCTCTGTCCTACCTCATTTCAGTTTTATCCTAGAGAAAAGTATTACCAGAGATGAGCAGATGCCTCTAGGGTTGGGATGTATGATAACTACTAACGTATGTCAAAACAAGTAAGTGAAAATGTTCTCCTGTACTCTGTTGATTAATGTCACTGAAATATTTAAATAATATAGAAAACGGTGGATCAAAATATCAAGGTCTTTGTTATAATCAGCTACAGTAAACCTTAATTGTAAGAGACAGGAAATATCTTGAATTGCCGGGATATACACAGGATCAGAGCCTTTGTTCAGCCATTGGAGCCAGTTATTTATGGCAGTAACAACCTACTCTCCCAAGTTAAAACATTTAACTTAGTTAACCTCAGTGTTAACTAGGTTAACTAAGTTAAACAGTGAGACATCAGCTGTCTCGCTGTTAAGCAATGGTACCTGTTTCATGGTTTGATACTAATCTCGTGACCTAAAGCAACAATATTACAACCTTGTCACTTACATAACGGGGTGTGTCAATCATGGAAGTGAAGATGGGCTTAAATCTCAATTTCTACAATCATACTACACTGTGTACCCCAGATTCCTACGTGTATTAAAGATACACATTGTTATTCATGAACTTATTTACCTGCTTTACAGGAAATAACACCTTACCTTAATGATTAATTAATAATGATTAATAATTTACAGCACCAGATTCAAACACAACAGCTATCCAGTAAGTGTCATTATAAAATTAAAGTACAACCTCAAAACCTAAATGCAATATAATTTACATATATACTTTCATATGTGATATGCAGGAAATACAGCCACTGTCAACCATGGTGTATATAAATGGTCTCAAAAGAATAGGCAGTAATTACTCTTTACACTCACAGAGCTACACTAACAATTAATCTTCACAGTATCTGTAGCCATTTTTATAATGATAATCTGTTTAAATTAAAAACAGTGAAACAAGTATGGCATGGTTGATTTAATCCTACACTATTGTTTCAGTAGAGCTATTCTCAACTGGATGCAACGAGATTAGCATCATACCCAGAGAGATTAATGCCTTCATACAACTCCCAGATGGGCTGGCAAGGGTGGTAATTTGCTCATGGCCATAGTGAATCAGCTGCCAAGAAATTCTGACTCCTAATTCATGCACAATTAATTAAGTCACGATAAATAAATGTCCTAACACATGAAGCTAAATGAAGGACGAAATTTTCAAGTTTGATTAGATTCAAAGCGATGTTGAGAAAAGACCAGGTTCTTCCAATTGGATGCTATATTGACAGATTTAGATCAAAGGCAAGTTAAAGACACTGTTAAGCTGGTATGTAAGGATTTAGAAACTCAGGAGGATAAAGCAGTTTAACTGTCAGCGTCTTGTTGATACATGTTTGCTAGAAGCTGCTACTTCAACAGCAAAGCTGCAAAACAGAAACGTGGGTGCAGCTTATGAACATTAGTGCAATGTCAATCACTCTTTAAACTACCAATGAAGATGGTATAAACTAATATGCTGTTGACGGGAGGGGAGGGGAGGGGGGAAGCAAATACTCCAAGTCACTACCTGAGCTGTGGGTAATAATCGACTATTGCTGCCAGCAGCAAGTATCAGTCATAATCTGTATTTTCTAATCTCAGTCAAAATTATATGGATAACTCCTGTAAAACAAAAGTTTTTCAGGACTAAGATTCACTGATAAAGAATAAAAAGTTTTAGATATTAATTATATACAAATTTAATATGCTTCATCAGTGCGTGTCAATTTGACAGAGGTAAAAGAAAACCATTGAAAGCACATGACTCACTTATTAAAATAAGCTGCTTTCAAACAAAGCAGCATTACTTTCTACAGCTTTTAAGATAGAATTAAGGCAAATAATATCATGTTCAATTTAAAAGCTCGTAAAATGTTTAAGTGTAATCAGTCTAGCGTTTACAGAGATAAGAATGAAATCTTTCATCAGAGTAGAAATCAGGTTACCCCAGTAGTTTAAAAGACACAAATACTTTAAGTTTCCTACTCAAGGACAATCTAGAGTTCAAGGAGCCCAGGTAGGGTGGCAGAGGCGAGAAAGAAAGAAAGAAAAATGAGTAAAAAAAATTAGTAAAAAGCAAGTAGATCAAACAATGCTGTTCTGCAATGGAAAATGTTTGCAAAGATATGAGCTTTCATCTCTGTCCTTCAACTGAGCAGCAAAGACAATGCATGCACTTGGACTTCCAATGGCAGCAAGTTATTTAAGGGCTCTGAGCAAAGTGTGGGGACAGCTTAACTTGCCAGAGCTGACAAGCTGAACTGCTCCTCCCACAGCCATACAGGTGTGGGAGCTGCTGAAGCATCATAATTTAGAAGGCAAAGTCAGATGGCAGTTGATGTTAAAAACGTTGCGCTGTAAACTCCAGTGGCTCAGGGACTGACTGGGCAGCAGTCAGATGCCCGTGCAGTGCAGACCCCCCGGGGCCAGACCCTCATCACCCACCCCAAGCTAAACTAGCCAGGCCTCAGTTCAAGTGCTCAATGAGCTGAATTACTCATCATCTAAACATTCGATAAGTTTGCAACAAAGTCACAAGTTTATTTGCAAACTCTTCACCATCATTCATCCCTACACCTATATATGCAATATACTTTTATATATACTCAGTTGTGACCTTCATACTAACTGTTCAATGTTGATGGGACTATCAATGAGAAATCCAACCACGGTAAGGACAAGGCACTTGGGGGAAGGTTTCTGGAGGTCAGCAGGGCAGCCAGACACTCACTCACTTTAAAAAAGCAAAACAAAACCAAAAGCCACTCTGCCACCACAACCGGGCACTAAACTTGCCATTGCCAGTATACACAAACACATACACAGAAACACAAAGCAGGCTGTTCTGCTTTTCACTTCTATGGGCTCTGGACTGTTTGCATTAACTAGCAACTACAGAATTTGTTTCTGTAGTAAAACAACTTAGCTCCATGTTTTCCCTTTAAGTATTTCTTAAATACAAAATAAAAATACATATATCCCTATATTTCTTAGCTATAACAAAGGTTAGAAGCAATATAAACAGGAATATTACATCTCACTAAGAAGTTATTCTGAAACAAAGTATAAATATTCCAATACTTTCCAAAATGGCTTATTAGCAAAATTCACTGCATTTTGTGGTTCTAACCTAAATTATAGCTTGACCTAAATTATAGATATTCCAGCCTCTGCAATTT
The DNA here is from genome assembly GCA_008711295.1 of Anarhynchus alexandrinus. Taxonomy (NCBI): domain Eukaryota; kingdom Metazoa; phylum Chordata; class Aves; order Charadriiformes; family Charadriidae; genus Anarhynchus; species Anarhynchus alexandrinus. Next base: position 643,630 of record VUYV01000107.1, read on the forward strand.
ACAGTCCAAAACAAACATGAGAGAGTCTTCCCAAGCATTACAGAACTGAACTATTTATGCAAAGCTTTCAATTATATATGGTTTTATCTCCATGTATACTATACAGAGCATAAAAGACAGATAAATACAAGTTAACTGAAGGAAAGTATACTGCAGGCCCTCAAACATCTGAAGTCTAGACAGAGCTTCATTACATCTGGACTGTGGTAGCAGAAGTAGCTCAAAATAACCTTAAATTCTTCATGCATTTGCCATGTATTACAGGAGCAAACGGATTTATTACTGAACTTTTTGTGTAGAATAAAATTTAGAAGATTACCAGTAATACTGTTGATAGACTGCCTGTTATCTATAGAAAAACTCCTCATTTGAAGGGAATTCCAGCAGAAGTTGTTATTGCTCTGGTTCCAAAAAAGCCAGACCAGATTAATGTTTTCCCCTGTCTTTGTGAGTGCGGAGATGCACTTGAGCGGAACAGCATCACCCAAGTTACCAGAGTAGTAACCCTGCACCACGCTTTCTTCCTTGCCTACTTCACACAAATTAAATGAGGACAATCTCATTCATGACAGGATTGATCTTCTCAAGCAATCTTCTGTCAGTCTTCCATGACATCAAGTAGAGCAACCAAGAGCCAGATCCACAGAGGGGATTGGTTATTGAAACAGAAACTTGTGATGCCTAACTTCCAGGTACTTCACAATCAGTTTCCCTATCTGATGTCCACACAGAGAGGCACCCGAGAATGACATTCATAGGATGCAGGAAGCAGAGATAACCTCACAGCCAGAAGAAAATGCTCAAGGGGAGCAGGAATCAAATTGTATGTATCTCCAAAATTTAGGCAGTTAATGCCAAACTTCAAGACAGTGTTTATGCAACAAACTACTTCTCAGAATGCTCAAGGATCCATGTTCAGACACCTCCTTTGCCAGTCTATAAAAAAAAAATTAAGCAGTCTTAATTTAAAAAAAAAATATATAAATCTTAAGTTAGTAGCTCAGCAACTGGTATTTTCCTGGGAGAGAAAGTGGGGATCCTGTTCCACTGAGTATTTAAGTATTTTAAATAAGGTGATACAAGATCAACAGAGAAAAGGAAGAGACATTTCTGTGCCAGAAAGCCATACAATCTGCAGTTAGAGATTTACCTCTTCACTGCCAACTCAGCCTGGAAGGGACAACCAGTCCTCTTCCCCACAAGACACTCAATTCCCTTTTTCTAAACCCAAGCCACGCTCGTACCAGAGCATTCAATGCCCTTTACCATCACAGAGTTACTAGGATGGCCAGAAAGTCAGTTCTGTTGCTGCAAAGGCATCTGAACCAGCTCTGCACAGACCAGCACCAGTCAGTATTAGCTGTGTTAGCACTGCCTGTATTAGCCAGTGTTTCCTGATCGTTAGCCCACAGTGCTCTTTTTGTTGACCATGGTGCCTTTCCCCCCATTATCTTCCCTATTCCTCCTGTTCTAAAAACTCAAGGCCACCTTTTCTTCTACCATTTCATCTTATGATCTGTGAGCCATGTTAACCTTCAGCATACAACATTTTGTTTGTAGCCCCAGGCATACTCCCCAGAGAGATCCTCCACCCAGCTGGATTCTTAAGCTTTGCTTAAAATGGTGCACCTCATACCTTCCTAGCAAGAGCATTAGCTCATGTGAACCTGTACGGAGCTGGGACATGCAGTCCAGGTAATTAGATATTACTAGGCCATTATGAGGCTGGATGGGTAGAGTCCCCCTCTGAAAAGCTGCTTTTAATTTTTGTATGCAGGATAATCGTATGGAGAGTTTGGCCACTAAGTGCTCTGTGGCAGTAATTACTGGGACTGAAGAAATCCGATTGTGCAGGCTGTCTGGGGAATACAACATGGGCCAAACTGGGAAGGATGTGGTTATTCTCTGAAAGAACTTGATCCACCAGAAGTTTAAACACAGGAAAGATGGATGATGATGTTTTTTCCCCAGGGAGCTCTTGTCTGCCTCACTACAGGGATGGAAAGGAACAGATATCTTTGGTAAGAGGACATCCTTTCTGCCCTGTAAAGACTGATTATCCAGGCCTGTCTCCTATGCCTCTGTATCATACCAAGTTTCTCTCCCCCATTTAAATAGCTGCTTACACAGCTCTTATGCTCCCCTGCACACCTCCCCTTCTTCTAATAGCTAAGCAGAAAGCAAACAAGTCTCCACTCATCTCCACTATGTAGTTCAGAAGAAGAGGGCAGACATACGCATTTTTTCCTCTGGCAAGCAAATTACTACTGTGATGCAGCAGTCACAGCTGCACACAAAACACAGAAAAGGCCCAAAAAGGCAACAGGAGACAAAGCAACCATGTTTGCCCCAAAGGGCTGGTGAATCAACAGCAAACAGAGTGAGAGAGAGAAAAAGGCGGCAAGCTTTGTGGTGCAGACACTCCTACCCTCCCCTTTGGAACCGGGTAGAGAACTAAAGAGATGATACAATAGTAGTTTTAGAAATCGTCATATTTAATCATTGCATTGTCACACTGGGAAAGAATTGACATTGACATTTGACGACATCTCCTATCCCACACAGTCCTTTCCTGGACCATTTGCTTTTTGTGGTCTTTATCAACAAAGGCATAGATAACATCACATCCATCTTGCAAGTAGAAAACTAAACTCACGTTCCACCTCCACCTGCATGCAATAAGGGCCTGGGCTCCGTACAGCCATAAGATCTATGCAGCACTGTGGACAAACAGCATCTCTCACAGTTGCAGGAAGGCACCTAAACAAACACCATAAAGCCCTCTTCAGAAAGAAGGCATCAGAATCCTCTTCCATTCTTTGGCTAGATTTGTAGAAGACATAAGCATTACGAGCCTTGCAAAGATGTCCACAGATGTACCTTGGTGGTTCACCAAGGCCTGCAAGACAATCAAGTTGCCGTTGACAGAGCTGTCATGGGCCAATGTACTGGATGTGAGCTGTTAGCAAGACACTTGATCACACTCAGTTTGACAACTCATGGACAGCAAAGTGTGCGTCACTGTACACAATGGTACACAATTTTGTACACTTGTCTACTATTCGAAGGAAGATAATGCAAAGAGTAACATTTGAAATCATGGTCACCACATCACCCTTACCAGACTTGTCCTCCCTAATCTGATTTGCTACTGACCAGGTGAGGTTCACAAGGTTCCACAGCGCAACAGCCACTTCCTTAAAAACATGGAGATGATCTTGGAATGGAACATGATGACGGTGAAGCATAAGGACAAATACCAGCTTCAAATATACCTTTCTACATCTGAAAGCTTTGTACCCACTGCTGGCTTTCCCCACCTCCAGGGCTGATGTGTTCCCACCAGTCTGGGCTCAGCTCCCAAGCCCTAACCACTTCTTATCGATGAAGGCAAAGCAGTTCTAAACTCAGTAGCTCTGCCCATGTTTTCCTTCTCGGTATAAATGGCTTTATGGAAGCTTGCATGACTCCATTCACAGATGTCCTCCTGGATTAGGCTACAGTCACAGGACTAGTGCATTAGTCCCCACCTACAGTGCCTTGGTTTAGCCAGTGACCACACTTAGAATACGAGTGTGGAGAAGACGGGGTGAGAGATGCCGGCTGCGCAATGAGACTCAGAAACCACCAGCTGTTGCAGCTACACATGAACACTAGACGGAGCACTGTGGAAAGGACAGCAATCTGCAGAAGACCAACAACAGGATACCATGGTACTTCCAAGAAAGTTCTGCTGCCAGGAAAGATCTGGAAGACAGCCTTCCATAGGCCAACTTCAGACCTCATGCACAAGTAGGACTGGCCTAAATCTAGTCCAGAGTAAAACCCTTTAGTCTTATGCAGGGGACAGGTAAGAAGTGTGCTAGCAACTTCACCTAGTGATCCACTCCTGTAACACCAAATTACTCGCTAGTGTGGACATAGCGTCTGAACATGGGTAAAGATGAGGCTCTGGGAATCACACTGACAGCACCATCTCAATGAACCCCAGTTACCGTAGGGTAAATACCCTCTCTTTGTCAAGCATGCATTAGTTTGGACCCCCATGCATTCTAAGCAGCATCCTTTCAGAACAAGGAGCAAGGCAGTACTATTCACATTATCAAGTAGACAAGGAATGCTGTTCGGACAAAGCAGCATTAGATTTTGCAGATGACTGATACGCTTAAAGCCAGTGTAATAGGATTACACACATTCGGCTGTCTGGCTTCAGCCAGTCTGCACAAGCTAATCACACTTGATGTAGGGCCTCAGTACTACAGGTAACAAACACTTTTTTAGTGGCTGTAATTTAGTGTACCCACAGGAATCAGCAAAGATGGTTTCTGAATGTGTTGCTGTAAGAACCACTGTAAGAACTAATGATGACTTAAGTTTCTTTGGAACACTGAGAGCAACAGAGCACAAAAAAAACACAAAAACAGTCCTCCCAAATTTTTATGGTATTGTACAAAATGACACAGACGTGTACAATTCATGTTGTATGAGCCAAAGCTTTTCTACAAGCAACATGATGATGCTCAAAAGAGAATTATTCACATCCAACTGTTCTATATTTCTAGAGGCTTACCCAGCACAGAACTCAGCCATACTGTTTTGCATTTCCCTTGATCCATATGAAGGGTTTATGAAATAATACTTTGGCATTTGCCAACTTCCACTTAACAAGCAGCAATTTAGCTGTTTCACCACCAAAATCTTTTGCAATCATGGCTTTCTTCTGATAAGCTACAAAAGTTACCTTAGTTTGTACAAAGTAACGCATGATGTACAGCATGCTACATTTACCACTTTTTACATAAGTCTTCCCTGCCCATTAGTACCAGTGATACATGGTAAAGAAACAGCAGAAATGCTACAAGAAAAATACGAATTAAAGAGCCCCTTGTGCTTGTTCCATCGTCAACGTCCACATCTCTGCACCATTTCTCCAACCGAGGCTCTGAGGCAGCATCAGGGACAAAAATGTAACTCCAGGCAGATAGAGAATATTGATTGCTTTTCTAATTGAAGCTGAGCTACCAAAATTTTAAGAGCAGGGATTTAAGTTTTGAGTACCAGTGGTTCACGTATTACACCAAGCACTGCTCATATGGGGTGAGAGGGAGAGGGAGGATGCCTGTCTGTAGAGGTTTCAGTAAATTCACACCTGTACTATTTTGCGGAACGACCCAGTAACAACCTTCTACACAAAACAGCGCTTATTTCCCAAACACTCCTAACCTCCTGAAGGTGGACAGCTTCCTCCTCCCTGTGTGTATACACAGACATACATATACGCACCAGTTTAAGCTTGCCAAACACCAGGTTTCCAGTTTTTGGAAGTATCCTCATATTGAATTAATTGTAAATTTATATTTAGTGAAAGCAAATTAAGTTATTACATTACAAATTTTAACTCACAGAACTTCAGTATTAAGTTTTTGAAGGAACTTCTTAATCTACTTTAAACTGGTTTTGTTAGTTGAAACTGACCCTAGTTCTTATACAGTTTCTCCCACTGCTGCAGCCAATTGCACGGAACACACAGACACACAGACACACAGACACACACACACACACACAACACTCTCTGGCACATGGTCACAAACTCAGAACTGAACGGAAAACTCACTACTGAATCATTTTCCAGTCTCTGAGGTACTTGATTGTTCTCTGTGGGACATTTTCCAGTGTTTTGTATAGTCTGCTTTAAAACCTCACTGGCAAACCTTTTGTCTTTGTACTTCTACAGACCTGTAGATCCTACCCAGGTCAGGAAGTCTTAAGGGCTTGTCTATGGTAGACACATTCCAGAACTGCAGCAGAACAGATTAAGAGATATGAACAAAAAGTTACGACACAGTAATATTCTCTGCCTTGCTGGAATAATGCCTTAATAAGGCATTATGTTGAAAACCTATTCCAGGATAGTTAAAGTAGGAATTACTTTGGAATTCAAAGCGACTTGGTTTTGAGGCTGACCACGAGGGGGAGTTACACCTATTTAAATACATCTGTAATGAACCAGCTGTTCTGCTATGTCCATCCATTTTCCTCACTCGACAAAGCCTAGATCTTTAGCCTCCCCGTTTGAGCTAGTACTAACATGAGCAGCGTTACTGCTAAACTGCTTTGAGATATGGATACTGTAAACATCTGCAAAAAATTAGATTCAACTGTCATCCAGCTGTTTAGCTAATACACAAAAAAACAAAACTACACACCAGTCTGGTGGTTTTACTTTCCAAAAATCACCATTTGTTGTATAAACAAAACTAATCCAAATATAAAGCAAAAGTCAAGTAGCTTAAACTCAATGCAAGTCAAAAGCTTAGAATAAAATAAAGATAAAAAGGGGGGGGGGGGGGGGGGNGGGGGGGGAATGGAGGGAACAACTGGAAATTACAAATTTTCCATTGCAGAAAATAAGATCCCAGAGGGATTATCATCACTAGCCAGAACACCCATAACATATGCCACAAGATTGAGTTAGTCTTTTTTCCTGCTCTAATCAGTTCATTGTTCTGGTTTATAGCACATTATTTTGAAGAGCTGATAGATGACACAGAAATGTAAGACCACAGATCAGCTGGTGATACAGCTGTTTCCTGGCAGACAACCACCACCTGAGACAGTGGGTCCACATGATCCTCTCCTGGAGGATTACTATGAAGACACCATCCCAGAAATGCCAATTTAACACCTTACCAGAAAGCAGAGAAAATGTACAGAAGTCTTAGTGCTCCAGAAGACGGAAAGCACAGCTTTTCTGGCTGTAAGACTCCCCACAGCAGAACACATGTAGAGCCTTAAGATTGGGATATGGGAGAGAGTTACCACTGTTTTGGAGAGTGAACTTCACTCACCTTAAGGAGAGACTTGTTCCCTTGCAATTCTTTGTTCTTTCTGGGAGAAAATGCTCCAAATAAGTAACAGAAAGAAGTTTCCAGAGGGGATAGGAGCAGGAAACAGGACTAGCATCAAGGTAATTTCTGCACAAAATACTTTAATTTCTTGAAAAGTTCTCCACTGTCCTCTCTGGAATTGCATAATTAAGCAGCTTGCTCAAAGTCAGTTAAGATAAAGTGAGGAAAATATTATAAGCCTCAATCTCAAACCCAGTGTTTACATCCTAAGACCATGCCCAGTCTTGAGAACAGGCTGTGAGGAGGGGAGGGGGAAGAGAGATGGAATTAAAAAACAAAGCCTTTAAGCATTCCTACCAAGGATCAAAAGAAGCTTTAACCAGCATACTATTAAAATTCTTTCTTTGGTATGAACGAAGTTTGGACTACCAATTACAGAAAAATTCAAGCTCTTAAAACCACAGAAGTCTCCTTCACCTCCCAACCTGCTGCCTCTTTAAGACTGCAAAGTGAAATTAAACAATATTCCAGAAGCTAATAGCTCCTCCTCCTCTGCTGTAACACCAAGTCCCCTGAAAAGCAGAACCCCTTGACAATACTGAGAAGGTTCCCTGTTGCAGTCAACCATGGACAAACTAACTACACTGGCGCCATTACTAAATACCATGTAGAATCACACCAAAATGCGTGACGTTGGTACGCACTGGTCTCCCTCAGAGAAAAGGCCCAGCAACGAACTGCCCTAAGCTTACCATATTAATTCCAATCTAATTGCTATCAACAGATTCAACACAAGCTACATACAGAATGGGGGAAAGCTTCCTTACCCTTTCACCAGTAAAACAGGTGCCTGAAAAATTCAGTTTGACCAAGCAGTCAATCAGCACTGCTGAATCACAAAAAAAGGCAGACAGATCAGCACGCATACGCATTAGGTAGTTTAGAAATGTCTGCGTAACACTAGACTAGTGAGGTATAACAAATTAGAGGCCAGACAGTGGCAATGACAGGACACTAGGAAGCAAATGAAACAAGGTAGGGAAATCAAATCCTAATAGACACTGTTGTTCCACATAGTCGCCCGGTCAGTTGGCTGAGTACTGATCAACCATTGCAGTAGTCAGAGGTGATTAAGGGAGACAGTATGGAAAAAGACAGAAAAAACCCAAAACTTCTCACTACCACACAGTTTTTATGAAGTACCTATGTGAGAACAGGTAAGCCATGAATCCCTTCCAGAAGGAACTTCCTCCACGCAGAAGGCATGCACTAGGCACAAGTTACTGACAGTTCAGAAAAGTCAGTCATGGCAAACTAATAAAAATGGCTCTGTGGTCTCTCTGTTGTAACAGCAGCATGACTGGAAGGCACGAATACTGACAAAAGCTGGCTCAACAGTTGTAGTTAAGACACACCAAGTAAGAACCAGCAGCATACCTGACGAGATAAAGTGGCAGATGCTGTAGAAAGCATTCCTGACAAATGACAACTGTAAGAGGCACTACACAGAGTTTACAACTGAAGCCTACAGCCTGCCTTCCGATTAAAACGCCCACAATTTATCTGAGATCTGCAGTTGAATTCAGTTGCTTGAATACAGGTGTCTTGACATTTGATACCAGAATTTCCCATACATCTACACTGTGCTGGCAAACATGATGTGAGACCAAAGCCTGAGGCTTTCCAGGCTGGCAGCTAGAGGCCAAACAGGGAATCCTGACTATCCCAAACAACACTGAAAAAATGTTTTGGCACACTGAACCAAGCTCCTCCTCCAAGCTCAGTAAAGAATATGCAAATAAGATTTTAGTAATAGTAGCCACCTTCAATACCACCTCTAATTTTTTGTTTTAAACCAGAAACTTCTTAATTTTCAACTCACTTCTGTTCGCTCTCTGCACAGCACAAGACAGCAAGCTTTGCAAGACCTGTGTTAAGATGTTACCCCTCCTCTTACCACTGAAAAAGCCATTATTAAAACAGGTTTAAAACTTGTTTTACAAGCCTCTCACCCAGAGAGGCTCTCACCCTTTAGAGTTATTGCTATCGGCAAAGCCTTTCCACAAGGTGGCATATTCTCAAGGGAGCCATATGTTAGACAGTTCAGGTAAAAAAAAGTTTGTTTTCAGTTAAAAAAGTAAAAAAAGAACATTGCTCTTCCAGTCAGAAGTTTCAACATCCATCTCGATCAGAAGACAACAATGCAAAAGCCACAACGGAGAATAGAGCAAAGAACAAGTTTAGGTACCTCTCCTTAGTAGACATAAGCTGAGAGAGGAACAAAGAGCAACTTCTAAACATTATTTTTGCACCACCTGAGTTCAGGCAGGCCAGGATCTCATGTCCCCAGAGAACTTCAAGCATTGATCTGTATATCAGGGAGGTACCTGGACTATATGTGACCAGCTCTGCCAAAGAGCTCTGAATAGCCACATTGCTGTGCTACACCCATTCCTCTTCCACTTCTAATACAGGATCCGAGGCGGGGCAGGGGGGTGGGTGTCCATAGCTCCCTTACATAGTGCTTATACAACCAAGCAGCTCTAGTGCACTCCAAAAAGATTTAAAGAAGCATCTAGTCACTAAACATAATCTGTCTTACCATTCAGCGCAAACCATTTCTCAATGACAAAAAAGGTTGTCTCACAGTGTTTATATTTACATACTACAGTAGGGGTGGAAGAACTTACCTCCATTTTGAGAGCAGCCGTGTCCTGATCATAGTGTCCCATGATGTTTGGGAAAAAAGTCATATTGTAAGGCATTCCTGAACATCTGGAAATAGTAATTGGCTCACACGTGAATAAACTGTGCCCTTGCACCAGAGTCAGAAGTAAACTGCAAGCCGCAGAGAACACAAGTACTCCCATTTTGTCAGGACCTCCGACTTCAGCACATAGCTCTGCTCAGTAGTTAGACAGACCGGCTTTGCACAGGGATAAAAACACACATCTTCCTGTGCCGGCTCCAGCGCAAGGCAGGGACAGGGGCAGCAAGGCAGACGACCAGACTCCTCAGCGCAGCTTTAGGCATTTCCCCATCTTGGCTGACCGCGATTTTACTAAACCCCTTCTTCCTCGAGCCTGTACGCTGCAGGAGCGGGGAAAAGACAGGACCAGAGTAATTAACAGCCGAAAACAACCCGACCGCGACCACCCGCCCTGAGGCCGAACTCGGCCTCCTCACGGGAGACAGGGCAGCTCCCGCCGGGACAGCACCGCACCGCACCCCCCGTTACCCCCTCCCGCCCCGGCAGCGCCGGCGGCCCCCACGTACCCCGCAGGGGCCGCGTCCCGGCCCGGCCCGCCGCGGGGAGCGCCGCCTCGCCCACGGGCAGCGGTGCGTTTGGCCACCGCTCCCGCCCGGGCCCCGCAGCCACCGCTGCTCCCAACGCCCCGCTGTCGGCGCTCGGTTCCCAGCCCCGCCCTGGGAAGCGGCGCCCGCGGGGCCGGGCGGGGGCCCGGCCGAGAAGTCGGCCCAGGAGCCGGGGCTCGCCGGGCGCGGCCTCGGCGCCGCATCCCCGC
>VUYV01000107.1:654033-807212 GCA_008711295.1 Anarhynchus alexandrinus
GAGCGGGGGGAGACGCTCGCGCGATACTTGGCGGGCGGGGGCGGGGCGGGAAGGTGAGGGCCGCTCCGCCCCTCGGTGCGGGCGGGGGTCTCCTCACGGCGGGGCCGCCCCCTCGCTGCCGCCCTCCTGCGGAAATGGCCGAATCCTCATCGGATGAGGGGCGCGGACGGTCGTCAGACGAGGCTAAGGCTGAGGAGGAGAGCGATGTTAGACGGCGGTGCGGGACGGCTGAATTTAATGAAGGGGAGGGAGGTGACCTGAGGTGTTTGCTAAGGAAAGGGACGCTGAGGGGACAACAAAGGGAGAGGAGCGTTCAGAGGGAGAAGGAGCGCTGCGGCGGCTCTGGTGCTCAGGCTACTGCTGTCCTCCGGAGACCCGGCCCAAGGGAGCGTGACCTGTCCTGCTGCTGCTGCCGGCTGAGACCACACACACATCAAATACACAGAATCATGGAATGGTTTGGGTTGGAAGGGACCTTAAAGATTATCTAGTTCCAACCCCTTGCCATGGGCAGGGACACCTCCCACTAGACCAGGTTGCTCAAAGCCCCATCCAACGTGGCCTTGAACACCTCCAGGGACGGGGCATCCACAACTTCTCTGGGCAACCTGTGCCAGTGTCTCACTGCCCTCACAGTAAAGAATTTCTTCCTGATATCTAATCTAAATGTCCCCTCTTCCAGTTTGAAGCCATTACCCCTCATCCTATCACTACATGCCCTTGTAAAAAATCCCTGTCCAGCTTTCTTGTAGGCCCCCTTCAGATACTGGAAGGCTGCTATAAGGTCTCCCTGGAGCCTTCTCTTCTCTAGGCTGATGTCCGGCTGTGCTTAACTGTGTTTGCAAACACAGGCCTGAGACCTAGCTATAGACACGCTGAGGGTTACTAGGCAAAGATGACTGAATTTCTCTGCGTGGAGCCACCCAAGGTCTCCTCAGGCTGCTGCTCAGCCATGCAACTCACTCTGGGCTCCAGGACTGGAACAGGAAACACCAGATGCCGAGACATGCAAACCAGGTTTAGAAATGGTTTGATGACGTTCAGGCAGTGCTGCCTTTCTGCTAGTGTGCCCCAAGGTAGTTCGTGCAGAGCCAGGCACATTTACCCAGAGAATCCATCCATGCATGGTGGAGAGTGTGAAGCTGCACATGGCTGTTCAGAGGACCACATGCATCTAAAAACTCTCTGTTCATGCAGACCTTTTGTGTATCATTTCCTGTGTCACCCCACAAAAACAGAGAACCCCTCCAGATTCCCTTGCGTGAAACTGTTTTAGCACCTGTATGAATCATGAGGAGGATTATACCTACCTGCCGCAGATCCGCATAGCTCTGCCATTTGAGTAAATGGAGTAACTTGATAGCTGGAATTAAATTTGCTGTACAAACAAGCAACTGAATTGGGATGTGACTAACATTTTCCCAGCAGGTTTCACAGGTGATGTTAAATGAAATGTTGTTTGCAGGTTGTGGAAGCTAATGTGCTCTACTGTATGAAAACACTCACCTACATTATCCTTTGTCATCGCTCCAGTTCTCATCCTCCAGCTGGCTTCTGTCCTAGTCTCTCTCAGTAGCTCCTTCCCATCCTAGAAGTATTACATTTTTCTTTTTGTGAGCTCTGAGAGGCTGCACGCTGTGCGGGTCTGGCAGTGAGAGCACCAGAAGCATGCAAGAGAGAGTCTTCCCACTCTGCGTCTGCAGAAGCCAGTCTAGGGAAGTTCTCGCTCAGCCCTTGAGGAAGTTGCTTCACTGCTTTCCGCTCCAGGAACACCATCAGTTCCTTGGATACACTGAAACCTTGCAGGGACAGGACGTGTTCAGTGCAGATTCACAGTCCAGCAGATTTCTACTGAATTCTCTTTCCTTTCTGGTTTCATTTACTAAGCCTATAGGTGTTTTCATGGAAACAGCAGCAGAACTGGCTAGGACCTTCTGTATCAAGTTAAAAGCCTCTGCTTCCTGGTATGTACGGTGGACAAACTCTCAGACAAGCTTCTGTTATAATTTTAATATGAGAAAACCAGCATGTCTTAGATGATTGTCATGAAAGCTTAATAAGAAATTTTGCTGAAACAACCAGACAAAAATCCAAGGTGTGGAAATTTCAGCCAAAACACAGAAATTTGTCAAAGTAAAAAGCACTTGAAATTAGGGTATTGTGAGAAACCAAGGCTGCTAAACTGTATTAAAACAAAGCTCTGCTAGTATCATACTGTATAAATATGGCATTATATAAAGCGATGGCTTAGTTCCTTCCATCAGAATGCATTTTTATATAAAAATTAAATCTCTGAAAAACAGATATGGCTAAATAACATTGTTTTCCTTCCTTAAAGACTCTCAGGTTTGTATTGGATGATGGAAAAAGGCAGAGAAAAGGAAGGATAAGCCCTTTCTTCAATTACCTTATTAATATACTTTCTTTGCTCACAACCTAGTTGCTAAGCAAGTTATTCCAGAGGTTGGTTCTCAGAGCCATGATCTAAATATATTTGTTTCTGGCTCTATAAAGGTCTTGATTAACCAGAGTGAGGAATGTGAGCACTCTTACTGGTATCTAGCAAAGCACCTTAAAGTATCATTAAGTATTTTAAGCCTGTGCTCAAATACATTGCTGATTAGGGATGCAACCACTCGAATGTGTAAGTACTTTGCTCACCTGGCACTGGAGATATTGTTAACATTTCATTTAATGTAATATTAATTTGCTGACCTTTCTCTGGCATTGCTTCAAACAATTATATTTTAGCAATTTTTACTACAAAGAGTTCAAGTGATTTCTAAATCACATGTTTAAATCCTAGATCATCTTCAGATGCCTTTTGACAAACGTAGCACTTTCAGCAGTGGCCGATGGCAGCTCCCTTCCTAGCTCTGCTGGCTCCTACTGCCTGTGCGATGGATGTGGTGGAACAGATCGTCTGCCCACACTCCATCCGACTAGCTTGAACCCATCCTTGGCAGAAACATTGACAGCTTGCCTGGACTATGAACTGAGGCACCCTTTTCTCCTTCAAATTTTTGTGGGGACATCCCTCCAGGAAAGGCAAACAGCAACATGACCACGTTTACCTGCTGTGGGAACACGTTAGTGCCCCACGAACTCATACATTAGGGAGAAAGGATGTAAAATGGTCAGCAGTTGCCAGGAAGAAGCCTACCTCTGAGACACAAGGGGTATGTCTGTGTGTGGCTTTAGTGCTTGGAGTCTGCACACGAGCAGTTGTACGCTGGCTTGAGCTTTCTCCTGTTGGCACATCTAAAAGCTTCATAACTGAATTACACTGTTGGAACATTGTACCAAAGTTTGACTTAACGTAATTTAAATATTACAGATTTGCCAATTACATAGTTTGATGTTGGCTGATTCGGTTATAAGGTTCATAATGTTCTTATTATTCTACATTTAAAACACATTATTCATAATTTGGTGAAATTTAAAAGGACTAAATAGCCAGTAGATGGCACCAATAAATCCTGTTGTGAGGCTTAAAATTGAAAAGTGTAATTCTTGTCTTTTTCTCAAATGCATTTTGGAAATGAAAAAAAAAAACCTACACAAAACAGCATTATTGATATAATTTATACTTATTAGTTTACACTAATAGTCAGGGAAGACATTTCAGTTTATAAACAGAATGTGTTTCCTAAGTCAAAACTCTACCATTTAATTGAACACATAAAGTTGTGAGAAAGGCTTAGTAAGAACACACAGATGTGTTACAGTAATTTCCTAGTTATTTAGAAAATCCAGTCTTTGATGAGTTAGTGCCCTCCAAGTACTTCTCCAATCTCATGTAGCTGTGTCAGCTTAAACCTTTCTTTATAATACATTTTTTCCATAAAGCCTTTAAGCTGTAACCCCACCTCCCACCCCCAGCCCACAATAGTGATGAAAACCGGAGAAGGAAGCATATTGAGAAAGCCAGAAGGTTTATGCATTGACATTTGCTAACCGCACTACTGGGTGCTTGGAACCCATGGCATCTTCTTCCCTGAACAAAGTATGACCTATTTCAACTTTAGTCCTTCAAAATATTGTGTCTGTGTGGGTTGTGGCACCCACACATAAGAAGATGTTGATTTCCTTTCTGCTAGAAGGATCTCATCTTTCATTTGTCTGTAAATGACAACACTGTGCCTTCATAGCGTTGCTTTAATAAAATAGTGATTATGCTAATAGTATTCCTTTCCCAACAGGTTACCTCACCTAGTCTCGGATATTAAGCACAATGTAAATTAAACAGGAAATACGCCGGCGGAGAGTAAACTTTCCTAAAATTGATCAAGGATATTACATTCCTTGTTGACTTTTAACAGCCGCCTTCACTCCAGATAAATCTGCAGTCTGTCTTCTTGGGTGACAGTAACAGTAGCATCGACAGTGAGTGTTTTTCACGACAGAGCCCCTCTTATCTCATTGTTTCGTCATCTGGGGCAGTACTTACTGTGCACAATGTCACAAAGGCTGGGGGAAAGGAAATCTGTGCTATAGGGCATGAGTGATTTCCAATGGAAAAGACTTCTACCAACCAAGCACTCTGTTAGAGTGGACAGGCAAGGTACAGGTGACACTGACAGCAAAACAGAAAGCCCTGACTTAATGGAGTATGTTGTAGCTTCATAGTTTGTTCCCTCCAAAACATCGATGCGTTAACTTGAGTTGAAATGCCTCTATCAAAAGCCGGATTGACTCCACACACATTTGAAATGCTGCTTTTTAAGTTGGTAGTTCAAGATATTTGTTGAAACATAAGGATGCCAGGGATACAAGGAAACAATAGTTTTGGAAGCTCAGGCGCTAACTACTAAAAGGTGATTCCAAAGGTACTAATCAACATGTTAAAGGAAGGCAGACTAACGAGCATCCACAGCACTGTTCCAGGGCATTGGTAATTACACCCATCCCATACCCAGCTAATGCATACTGTCTTCCCATCATAACTATCCTGTGCTGCAGGGACTTCCCAAATTCTGGGGAACTACATAACAGAGTACTTCGTACAGAAAACCAGATCTGTCTGTAAGTACATCCTCCCAACAGCTCCTCTCAGTGGGATTTCTGGAATGGCAGATTCACTCTTTTTTAAACTGTGAAGGAAGAAGTTCAGATAGGAAGTATAAATTTTTGGGTTTCATTGCTTCACAATCTTATATTAATCTTTAATAGCTTTTCTTTGAAATCCTATGGAGTAAAGTTATTGTTAATGCGTAAGAATAGTAGAAAGTATTATGATCACTGTATCCATCATCTTTATGAATAGAACAGCAAGTTGTTTTCTGTCAAATTTTTTTGTCACTGATTATGATAACAGTAGAATTATTTGAATCTTACGGTTTTAATACTCAGAAATACTCAATGGATCTGATTTTCCTAAACTTTTTCAAAGGTTCTCCCAAGCTATTACAAAATGGAAACAGCATGCAAAATACTAAATATGTTTTCAGCTGAGACGTACAGTTCTGCCCAAGATCAATGCGGAATACAAAAATGAGTCACACTTTAGATCTTAGGGTAACTGTAACCACATAACAACTAATTTCTCAGGTTAATAAAATCTGCTGCACTCCAGGACTTGTGTCAGCATTACTGTTTTAAACTAGGATTTGCAAAATATGCTTATGGAACCAGTTATACCACGTCCTGGGAGATAGTGCTGACCACTATTAAGACTTACAAATTGTATAAACCTCATTTTCTCAGTCTCCTTCCGTGTCTTTTCATCCTTGCTGTTTACCATTATATCACCAGTCAATGTCTGGAAATGAAGCTTTTCCATCCAGGAATCAGTAGTCAGAAGTATTATGGAGCCAATACTGTGAGTGTGAAAGCATCTCAAATACAAATTATGGCAGAAAAATGAAATGTGAAATATTTTTCAACAAAAAAAATAAAAATAGGCAAAGCCAATAATGAATGAAAAAGGAAAGGCTCTAGGATGTGTCAGTAGTAATCTCAGCAGGTCATGAAAAGGAAAAAAATGCATCATTAGCAAGGAATTGATTCTAAGCAAAAAAATACATTTTCTTGACTACATCTAGTTAACATTCAAGTTCGTCTCCCCACCTGGCATAGCAGAAATTTCGGTAATTCACAGATATCACCAACTACGACAGACGATTTGAGAGAAGGGGAGTCAGGGAAGAGCTAACCACTAATCCGTTGTGTATTTTCACATGATTTTTGTAACAAAGTGTACTGGTTCCTTGTTTGTGCCTTCATTTTCTTTCTTGGACTTTCTTCCATGTAACTGAATGTGTTCAACTTGAAAGGGAAAGAGGAAGCCAAAAGCCAAAAAGTAAAGCTTCAAATAGAGAAGGAAGGCCAGGGGGCAAGGGGGAAGGGACAGAGGGATGGGCTTCTCTGAGGCAGTGGGATGAGAGGCAGAGGAGAAAGGCCAGGAGGCTCTTTGCCTCTCTGAGCAGGTCAGATGGGAGACTGGGTGAGAGTTTACTTGCTGGATGGGGATGGAACGTATAAGGCTTAGCTCTGAGCAACTGCTAAGGATCTTATGAAGCATCCAGAATCACAAAGTGAAGCAAAAATGTGGCATACAAGCAATAAGAAAAGAGAACCCTGAGATGGGAGGTGGGATTTATGCATGTCTGTGTCACAGGAATCCTAACCTGCCCTTCTCTGAGCTCTGGTTCATGAAGGCCTGTGGTCTTGGTTTCCAAACAGGGAATATGGCTGAGAAATATCCATAAAGCCTTTCCTCTTACAAAGGGAAACTGGAAGGCACTCATACCATTGCTCCTGGATCCCAGAGAGCTTCTGTGAGACAAAGAGACACTTAGGGTTCATGGGAGACTTCTCTGGCCTTCCTTGCCAACAGCAACCTAATCATCACAGTTACCTTATCCTCAGAGGACCCAAACTGCCCTTGAATGGTAGGGATGCCTATGTCTCCTTCCACTAAGGCACTCATGTACGTTGGTGTGGTGTCCCTGTCCCACAACAGAACACAGTTCAGATCCTCACAGCAGCAAAGGACAATGCCTTACCAATGGGTAAGTGTTGATTTTCGGTTTTAACTGCCTCAGGGCTATAGTTTTAGTCCTGCACTGCTTTAAGTTGCATTTATACCTGTGCTGGGACATCTGGGCACAAATGACCATGATGAGTCACCCCATGCCGCTGGTGATCACCCCATGGTCTGATGATCCTTTACTCAAATTTTCAGGCAGTTCAAGGACCATCTGACACGTTCAATTGGGATCATGATATGCTATAAGTACACATTCTCCTGGAACAGTGTTTTTAATGGTTGCATTAGGGATACGTTTGGGATGAGGTTCTATGTCTGGTCCAACTTTGCAGCGGTACCGTGCTGTAGGACCAATGACTTCCATGGTGAAAAGTGAAGATAAGCAAAACAATCCCAGCAAAGTAGTAGATGCCATAGGTCTACTGAGCATCTAGATGGAGAGGCTGATCATGGCTGGTAGCTGATACAGACCTAAAGATACTGACAGCATTTAAGGGACGAGGCCAACTGAGCAGTCTCTGAAAAGGGGAGCAGGGACATCCAAGGATGGAAGCACTGTTTACAGAGGTCAGAAAGAGAAGGGAAATTCCATACCAAAAATACTGTAACTTAGCTTCTGGGACCTTTTCAAGATGTCAGTAGAGCAAAATGGATAGACAAGACCAAAATCAGTTTAACTCACCCAACTCAGTTTCTACTGGAAATGTAATTGGAGTAACGTAGCTAGGACTTTTCAGGCTAGACCTTGAATTCATAAATCCAATTTTACTGTCTCTTCTTTGTGCATCAAATGTCACAACAGCTAGCATAGACTAAGAACTGCAAATAGGTATCTAGGAACTTCATTCTTTGCCACTCCAGAGCAGTTATTTGCTCCTGCATAAAGGGACTGAAAATAAATTTAAATCAGTAATAACAGACAAAGACCATGGTTTGTTTCTATTCTCCTCTTTGTACTTGCATTATACTAACACGTGCCTCATTACATTTTGCACTAAATTAATTCAACTTCCTTCTCAAAACTCAGGTGAAAGTGTTTAAGCAAGTGTTGTGGAGTAATTTATAGTAAAACCAGATAGTAACATTTTTAATAGAAGGCAACAAATTCTGTTTCCATATCAAAAATCTTAATGTTTTAATTGATTTACACTAATATAGCTAGCATCAGGACTTAATCCAATGGACTGACATTTCCATAATTCCATAATTCATATGTTTCCCTCGTTCTATTTTCCTCTCTGTGCCTGTTTTGGCAAGACATACATCTTTCTGCATCTCTGCCAATTGCATTGTGTCTTTTCTTCAGCCACTAGCGAATCCAAGGTTTCTACACTCCTGGGAGTGAAGAGAATAATTCAGCTAAGCTTTTGTTCAAGCTCTACGTGAACTGTGTGAGTGACACTGTTGAATGCCAGGAAAGAACTCTCAAATTTCTACCAATTTGGAAGAATTTAAAGCTGCTTTATATTCAGGAGCTCTAGCTGTGTCAGTTCAAGTGCTGGTTTTAACCTGTTTATGAATTTGAAAACAGTAAAAAGGGAAGAAAATCAAACCTGCATTACTGGAGCTTTCTACTTTCATACCAATTCGTGGTAAAGCAACATGGTTTCTTCTGGATTATAGGCTATTGTGGGAGAACAGCAGCAGCATAATACGTGTTGAATGAATAAAGAAAGGCTGTTTTCACTTGTGAACATGCACAAAAGTAATTTATTTTTATATTGCATAAAATTATATAAACCAAAACCTTGGAAAAAATACAACCCACTGATTTTTGCCCACAGTTAAGTCACCTTATACCACATTGGCAATGTAGAGGGATTCGTGAGAATGTGCAACATACATTCATTTTAAAGCCTTTATGATAACTAAGTAGACAGTGTCATATGCAATGGTCTTGGTAGGAGTGAAAATCATTGTCACTTGAATCAAAACTTAGCTTTGGTAGGTGCAACCGAAGTAGTCAATCAACAGAGGAGGAAAGATGTCACGCAGACCTATACTCACTGAGTTTTAAACTGATATTTTAGATATATGGAAGAAAATCACAGAGTAGAAACAATTTATACTAAATTGCACTGGTGTGACTAAGCAAAGCTTGGACTTGTCTGTCATGTGAAGAAGGAAATCATTATTTCTTTTGACCTCAAAGATATCCCAAATACCCAGCAAAAGTAAAAGGTGCTATTACTTTCCTGGGAGCCCAGCAGGCAGTCTAAGACCAGCCTCAAGATATATGTATTTATTGTACTGCTCATGCCAAAAAAGTGGTCACTTGGGTTTGCTCAAGCAAATCTCCAACAGGTTTTTCAGAGAACAGAAATATATCTAAGAATTCAGTAGCACTAACTGTTCAAGTGTGGGGGATAAATGCCATTTGAATTTGAAGAGAAACATTTCAAAGAACCAGGCAGACACAGATCAGAATATCCTGAGCTAATAAGAAAAGATCATTAATTTACCACTGGAGAGGTCTGTAAGGTGATAAATGTGATGAATAAGAACCAGCAGTACCTATTCTTTGAAAGCAGCCTTCCACCTGCCTCAAAAGCATCCAAAATAAAAGCCCTCAGTTATTACCACCTATGACAGTGGACTTCCAGAACACAATGTGCTTGAGACAGTAGGAAAGATGTCTCCATTAATCTCAGTGGACAACCACAAGTAATCAAATGCATTTGAGAAGTTACCACTCCTTAGTTCTGAATGACCGACCTCCCACCTGAGACAGGGTGTCTGACCATGCCCAGGGTAACTTCTTATTGCTTTGCAATGTAATTTGTGTGCTTAAACCACCAGTGGAAAGTTCTCTGATGTATGAAAAAGGCAAATTTTGCATCACTGCGGCATCTTCCAAGGAAGACACAGAGGCTGTGAGTGTGGATCACTTGCTTCTGTCACAAGATTTGCTTTACTCGAAGGGTGTTGAGTCAGAGAAGCAGTGCTGACGTGGCCAGTAGAAAGAGCTGAGACAAAACTTTTCAGCAAATGTTGGTCACAGAAATGCTTGGAGACATTAGAGACATTATCTCCCATTGCTCGCATCCTGCCGTGGCCAGGGCAACCTGACTTTTTATACTCTCTATAAATAAACAGGACTACATCAGATATATCTGGATCTGTCATCAAAATGTCCTCCTAAATCAAATGATGTGAATTGTGCTGGTCACTTTGATCAAAAAGGGGTAACACATAGTTCTGGAAGGATTAATTTATTGTTTTTCCCAGATATATAATTAAAAGTAACCCAGATTTTACAAAATTACAAGAGCAGAGATAAATGAAGAACTTTGCCTTTCATGTGAGGAGTATCATATGAACTCTCCTTCGTCCAAATTCTGCCCAGATCCAAATTTGGCTATGGGCAGCTGGCAGCTATACTTCTGAAGGCATCAGGCCTACTGTAGCTTATCTTCGAAATGCCAAGGTTAGTCCGTCCTAGAGCAGGCCAGCTGCATCCACACTGCATAGCCGGGAGCTTGGCTTGCTCGGTATCCAGCAAGCTTTCCACCAGCTCACCCCTCAGCCTTTTCTGGTGTGTAGTGTACGGCACTTTCCTATCTCATGTATGGCAGTGTGTTTGTATGTATGTATGCTCCAGCAGACTCCTCAAAAATTGTCTGTGTGCTCCGCACACTGTCATGCCCATACTGCAAGAACACGCTGCCCACCACTGCTGCTGTTGCACTCGCCATTGCAACTGCTTTTTGGTGCTTCTGCCACTGCTGTATTTACTGCTCATGTTCATGTCAAAGAAACTTTGATGCTATTTATGGTCTGTCCAATACCTGGCTCCTGCTCTTGAACAAAATCTCCCCAGAAGAGCTGGAGACGTCAATCCTGACAAGTAGAGCAGCCACCATCCTAGGGAAGCCAGCTTATGGGCAGGCTGTTGCCACAGACATGAACTGCCAGGAGTTACCGGGACTATATTCTTGCTGGTTTGTCTATAGTTCAAAAAAACTTTGTGACCAAGGATAACAGTGTCCCTGGTGGGACCAGGATGTACCAGGACCACCAGAGATGACCAAATTCTTGTATAGGGGAGTCATCTCCAACAGTTGATGGAAGCAGCTGGCAGAAAACCCTGGCAGAGGACAATGCTCTGAAACCTCATCACCCTTAAGGCCACTGATTTACCTCTGTTTAAGTATGATCATGGTGGAAGTTTTTGAAGCCATCATCCAGATCATTTATCCCTAAGTGCACTGTGTTTGTTTATAAATTGATGACTTACCAGTGATACTGCCACAGCCAGTAGCTACAGAGTACTGTGTCTGTGTCTGTATTGGTCTGAATGTGTGTCTTCTGGTGGGTTGCTCTTGTTGTAAAGTGGCAGAGTTGGCTCTAAAGCAAGGATGTGTAGGCAACTAGGTTGTGCTAATAAAACATGAACTAGGCTACCGGAAAGCTACAACTTTATGGTGATTGAAGGAAAACAGGGGGTTGTAACAGGAGTCCTTGAAAGTACAAGCACAGGGTGACAGTAGTGGCCTTCAAGGTGCGAGTGCAGACTGATACTAAAAGTGCCAGGAGTCTAAGCACAAATCACCCATGGTCAGTTATTAGTCACTAGAGAACAACCCTGTGGATTGGGTTAAACCTGTTTTAGGGATAACAAAGGGAACAGACAACAAGCCTCCAACACAAGTAAAATATGCTATATACATCAAATTCAGACAACATGGAATCGCAAACCAATAAGGAAAGAGCAAGTAAACAGAAGATGGTGTTAGGAAATTACATAAAAATTACTCCAGGCAGACCCAGAGCGAGGAGGAAGAAGCCCTCCAGCGCCAGTCATACTCCTCCTGGATAAGATGAGGTGGAAAACTATGAATATTAACATCATATTCCTCCCAGGCTCCCACCTTCCTTCGTGGAGCGGACAGGTGTCGTTGACCCTAGGGCGCAGAGGGGCTGGGCAGGAGGAGGACAGCCCCAGACAGCGGGGTGGGTGCTGAGCAGCGAGTATCCTTCCTGGGAGTGAGCTGGAATAACTGGGCAATTTGGATTATCAGTGTTAGTATATTGTTGTATAACTAGACTGATAGTAATTCTTTTATTGGACTGTTAACTTTTTTATTAGATTAATAATAAATTCTTGGCCGTGCATGTAAGCTGTGTCTCTTTAGCCCCTGGAAACGGTACTGGCTGTTTGGTCAGGAGGGCTGAGCTAGGGAGGAAACAAGGGATGAGCATGGGGTGGTTCTGCCTGGAGAAGGAGGATGGAGACATAAATGCTGAGGGCTTGGGCTGCGGTTGGGCTGCCCGGGTGGGGTTCCCCAGGAAGCTGGAAAGGAGGAGCTGATAGGAACCGGCTTTCACGATGTGTGAAAACACCTTTCCCAGAGTAATTAAAGGATTGCTCTGCAGCTCACAGAAGCTGTTTATAACATGCTGCCGATGCTCTGTGAGATGTGCCCTGGGGCATAACGCAAGGGTGGCCGTGGCTGTGCCAGGCTGGGACGCCTGTGGGGTGTTGGAGGTCTCTGCAGGGCAGAGGGAGAGAGACACAGCGTAACCTGTGCTGCCTGCAAGGAGCAGCTCCCGGGCCAGCCCCGTTTTATTGCGGAGGGAACTGGTTGATTTGTTCCCGCATTCACCGGGAATGAAGATGCACACGTGCATATGGGCAGCGCAGATGGTTTGGGACCAGGATCCAGGAGTAAGTGTTGGAGCTAAGTGATTTGGCAGCGTACATTCACCCCAAGATAAAAATGCATTTGTAACATGAAATGCCAGTGAGAGCTTATTAGAGGGAATTGAAAAATACCTATATAGTGCAGGCTTAAGAAGCTGCTTTCTTACCACGGATGTGAGTAATTAATGTGTTGTAAGAAAACACAGCATGCAGACAGATAAGCAGCAATGACAGCAATTTCCTGCTGAAAAATGTGGCCCAGTATATATTCTGGAAGTTATTCTGTCGTATTTATCAATTATTCTTCTAAATTGTCGAAAGATTGTCACGGACAAGGGAGAGCTGCAGACAAGGGACCAAAATGCTTATTTGCTGGGTATGAAATTCCAGCTAGAGCAGTAGAGTACCGCATTCCAGGAGTGGGTGTAAAATACTTCCCTCAGCAGTGATTTTAAACATGTTAGTTCATCTGAAAGAAGGTTTTGAATCGGAAGCATGAATAATGAATATCATTTGCATAGAACACTGTACCTGCCCATTAATATTGAATTCTCTGCATCCCGACAGTTCCCAGAGGTGACGATACTACTTGGTGGGGTTGTGGCTGGTCACTGAATCAATGAGAAGTAACTTTGCTCCTGTGCTTGGCAGTTTTGATCATGAGCTTTAGCTTCCCCAGGTCCATGTTTGAATTGGTAAAATTATGCTCTCTGTGATATAATAACGTGTATAATAACGTGCTGCAAAATTATGTCATGTTAATACTCCCAATGAAGTGGAAAAAAATGTTTGGTGGGGGGAGAAAGAATTTGAGGATAAGGTAGATACCACAGCCTGCAGAAGGGCTGGTTGAGGGACATGGGTCAAATGTAGCACCTGATGTTTAAGATCAAATCACAGAATCACAGAATGGTAGAAACCACAGAATGGGGTTGGAAGGGACCCCTAGAGATTATCTAGTCCAACCCCCGTGCCAGAGTGGGCACACCTACAGCAAGTTGCACAGGAACACATCCAGGCGAGTTTTGAATATCTCCAGAGAAGGAGACTCCACAACCTCTCTGGGCAGCCTGTTCCAGTGCTCTGCCACCCTCAAAGTAAAGAAGTTTCTCCTCATGTTGAGATGGAATTTCCAGTGTTCTAGTTTGTGCCCGTTGCCCCTTGTCCTGTTGCTGGGCACCACTGGAAAGAGTCTGGCCCCATCCTCTTGACACCCACCCTTTAGATGAGATAAGCATTGATGAGATCCCCTCTCAGTCTTCTCTTCTGCAGGCTAAACAGACCCAGGTCTCTCAGCCTTTCCTCATAAGAGAGGTGTTCCAGTCCCCTGATCATCTTTGTAGCCTTCCGCTGGACTCTCTCCAGTAGTTCCTTGTCTTTTGAACTGGGGAGCCCAGAACTGGACACAATCAGCTCTTCAGCCCTTGAGTCAGGCAAGCTGAACGTTAAGCCTCTTACTAAGCGTGACCTGGAAAGTTCTATCTGCCTTGCAAGAACAAGGCCAATACTTTTATTTCCTGGTAAGAGCTGACACAAATGACCATAAATATTTTCATGCCTTTTGCATTTGACAGCTCCCCATAGCTGATAAAGAGCAGGCTGCTGATTAGCTACGGTGCCTTTCCTGAAGCTGCTTTTTGACTGTGAGCAAATTGTTCTATCCATGCAGTCATGCCCCAGATGTATTTCCCTGTATCCAAACACGTGGGTGTTTTGCAAAGGTTAATGGAAATTAAATTAAAGCCAAATAATACTGTTTATAATGCAAGGGTGTGCAAGCAAGGCTAATTAATACAACTGGCAGCACAGCTTCGTCCTGACCTGTGACACTACTCTCTTCCTCAGCCTTATTTTTTTCCTTAGCAGGCACCCACAGCAATCTAAAAGCTCTTGTTTCAAATAGTCTATCAAAGACAGATTTACAGAGGCATCTCACTTTCCTCACTCAGGACTTAAATGATGTTCAATCCTCCAGAAAGATAAGAAAAGCTATTACATTGTCCTTTCTTCTTGCTTATGAACATCCTAGTTCTACCATTAAGATTGGAGTATTTCCTACATTTTGTGTTTGCTGAGTTCTTCAGTGCAAGGAGCTGTTGCAAATAAACTTGGATTTTATCTTGTTAAAGTGGCATATGTCAACAAATGTCTTTTCTGGTGAATCAGCTCACTTTTTATCCTATATCAATGATCCAACTTTGCCATTAGTTTACTCATGGGCAGGAGAATGGCTTTTAGTTCTGGATAATATGCATAGGCTACCTGAAAAAAAAATCTGAAAATCAGACTGGAGGACTTGAAAACCCCAGGATGATAACAGCACAGAACAAGACATCTTGCATCCCTGCATCTTAGACCACCGCATCTTATTTCTTTCTGGTACCTATTCCACATCCTTCACTGAGAAAATCTGGAAAGGAGGCACCTGGGAAGGCACAAGTGCAACGGGGGATGCTTGGCCTGAGGGCACTGAAGGTTTAATTTTGAAACATCGCAGTGTACCGAGTTCTTCAAAATCTGAGGCCAAATTTGCCTCCCTGTGGAATGAAAATGTAGTGTGGATGCACTGTGTACACAGATCACGTAGGACCTGCCAAGCTTTAAATTTAGAAATGCCACCTCAGCACATATTGCCCAGAGGCACGAGAGGAACAGAGTCCATTAAATCCCAACTGCTTTGGGGGCTTCGCTTGCAACAAGCTCCCCCCTCTGTCACTCCCTGCACAACAAGGGCTCTGCTTGCCAGGCACAGTCTGACCCCCAAATTTGAAGTGTTCTGTTCACGAGGTCCCCGCTGGATTTTACAGGCCTGACTGCTGGACTATGGCTTCCTCGTGTCCCCACGTCCCTTTTCTTTTTGGCAGGAAAGCTTCCACAGGAAGCAAACCAGTTGCTGTGTCAGCATCTTGGCCAGGAATCAAAGAGAGCAAGCTACTTGTCAGACAACACCCGAGGCATAGGCGATTAGGATGGGGGTGCTATTTCAGCAAGAGTAACCCTTTCTGGCACTAAGGAAAAATATCTTAAAAATGTAGTGTAATTTTGAAGAAAAAAAAAAAGAAAGTGTTATATGTAAAAGTTATGAGTTTATTTCTATGGCACAGGTTAAACAACACAGCAGCTGCTTTCTCCACCCTGTGCTTTCCAGTTCAGGCAGGAGCAAGGGGATTTTATTAGCTGTGTATTCTAGTTGCCTCATACATTTACAGCTGCAGCGACAAAACAGGGAGAATAAACCATGTCCCTTTTACTCTCCCCCCCTTGCTGCTTCTCCTGCTGGATGTGAACCAGGCTGCCGGCTGCTAATCCGCTGCTGCTGGAGTCCTGGAGACCACTGGTCTTTTTGATGGGCAGTTAATAGCTTTGCTGCTAGCATGGGCCACACAATTTCTGTAGCAGCAGTTTTGTGCTCTTTTCTTCAGCATTGTACTTGGCTGCCATTCTTTCCACACTACTGGATTACTTTTTTTTTTTTTTAATCTTTACACAGGTACTGACTAGAATTTGTCATTATTTCATCGATTTTTTTTTCAGTGGCACAGAAAACTCTAAACACCATCCATATGTTGTCTTTCATGGGGACCCAAATGCACAGCCCTCACTAAAGTCATGTCTACATTGGTATGCCACTGGAGTATGTGTAAAAAAGAGCTTTTTGTACCTGCTGTGTATAGTGGCAAGGCCCCCAAACAGGACTCGCTTCTTGCTGTCTTGTGGTACTTTTTAATCCTCCTCTCACATTGGGCTACCTTTGTAGCAGTCACTCATTGCACACTCATTTTACCACATTACAGGAGGGTCTCAAACACATCAGCAATGATTAATACCTTGTGCAAGAAGAAGGGGGTATGGCTATATCAAACATATCAGAAATGCCTAATATTCTCTGCAGGTAGAAGAGGATACAACTACGTCCTGAAGCCTGAGCTGGGACTGATGCTATACATTGCCCCACTTGGTTTTTGACAGTAGCATTTTTGATAATGCCTTTCTCATGAACACAGCATGTCCTGTAGCCATCGTAGAATCATAGAATCATAGAATGGTTTAGGTTGGAAAGGACCTTGAAGATCATCGAGTTCCAACCCCCCTGCCATAGGCAGGGACACCTCCCACTAGACCAGGTTGCCCAAGGCCACGTCCAGCCTGGCCTTGAACACCTCCAGGGATGGGGCCTCCACAACCTCTCTGGGCAACCTGTTCCAGTGCCTCACCACCCTCAAAGTGAAAAACTTCTTCCTAATGTTTAATCTAAACCTGCCCTCTTCCAGTTTATCCGTCATTCCTTAGATGTTACCTGAGCACTGAACAGTTTCCCATGATTCAGAAGTAAATGTTGTCTTTTTTGCATGTTTGAATACACACCTTCTTTATCTGTTGCCATGCCATACAGATTTTCCCCAAGATTTCAAAACATTCCTCACCTGCAAACTCTCCTACATGGCTAACATACAGAACCATCCTTCTCCTTACCCAGCTTTTTTTTTTTTTTTACTGTTGATCATATTCAGTTCCCACGTCTTAGAGAACACTCGGTGTCCCTTGGGATAAGGACTGTCTCATCCTGTGTTCTTACACAGTAATCTCAGTAATGAATCTTCTGGGTGCAACTGGTAAAAATGACAAGAGAGGAAGAAGGGAGAATAGCTATCATTACCGCCCAAGGAGAAGTGGGGTTTTCATAGAATCATAGCATGCTTTAGGTTGGAAGGGACCTTGAAGATCATCGAGTTCCAACCCCCCATGCCATCATTACATGGGCATGTCATGCCTGATATAAGCATGTCATCCCTTTTCCCCACTGTCATTATATTCGGATGAGCCCTGAGTAGTACAAGTCTAGTATTGTATGGCAAATGCCTTTTTTATTCACGGGTTACGTCAGGGACAACCTCCTTGGAGAACAAGAAGTTCTAGAAAATTGAGTAGAACTGGGCTTTCTGTGGGTTGTGATAAAACAACACATAAAGTGAAGAATCAGTTGTCCCTACACCACACAACAGGTTTCTGTCTACTGTGATCTTAATAAACTTTCCTAGACAATCTGTCAAATACTTATTGATCCCCAGAGTTTTTTTATTTTCTAGCATTAATCTTTCCAACATCCCCTTAAGTTCATTTCTTCTGGTCTTCTTCACAGTCAACTTAAAGGAAGACCACAAGCATGCTTCCATCAGTGTGCTCTCGCACGGAAGAAGCGGGCTTCCTATGGCTGTCCTGGGGGACTGTGCCTCCGAGGCTGCTGATTGTTTTTGCTGGTCTCTTCCCAACTTTCTTAAAGTGAGGTGCCAGAAATAGCTGAGTGCTTCAGCAAGGACCTTCCCGAGGCGGCATAATGGGGAAGAATTACCTCAGCGTATACCAAATCTGCTATTTATAGAAGCAACTCTGAGCTGGCTCTGTAACTCTCAGTTCTTAGTCTCCTCTCTCCACCCAATAATATGACATCTTACTGGAGAAAATGTCTCGGATTCCCAGTGTCTTCCGCTTTAGCCATGACAGCAATCACAAATTCTTCCATTTATAATTACAGAGCTACGATTCCTCTCATTTTGACTTCATAAGCCCTCTTTGGTAAATACAGCTATTTCTTATGAGGAATATATGTATTTTGGCTTCTTTGGTATGACCACACAGTCCATGAGCCACAGCCTGAGAATATCAGATACAGAAATATTCTGATTCCATAAGGAGAAGAGGTGGGAACCATTCATTATGCCTTCACAGTCTTTGGCCTTAGCTCTTAAAGATAAATCCACCACAAACACAGGAATGTAAAATGCATGGAGTAATAAACAGACACTTGAAAAATTTTCTTTATTTTCATTTTCAAGTTCAAGGTCAATCTTCAATAATTTGCAGATAAAATGAGACTACAAAGCTGCTCTCGTTAGTCTAGTTTGAATTTAGATAGACTATTCATTATTTCCAAATAAAACTAAGCCTGCTTTTTCAAACACCATTTCTGTGCACAAATTATATAGCTCATTCTTTTCATAAGGCATGTAATCCAGATTTCAGTTCAAACATTAAAACATTTTACCCTTGGGTGTCAGAATTAAAAACACAAGTAAAAGGTTTGCAAAAAATCATGCCTGAACTGCAGAACAGAAGTACACACTAAAGACATTACAATGTATACGGGCAGAGACATGCACATATGAATAGATATGTATATGAACATATTGGGAAGATCAAAAATATGTTTTCTGTTTTGTATATGATCTCAGTCATGTAGCTAACAAGAATGCATGTTTAACCCAGTACTCACATATTGCTTACACAATAATTATACTTTCCTATTTTTTCAGTACAAGATCCTTTCTGTCACACAGTAAAATTGTGTGTCTTCCAGTCAATGTCCTATGGTAATGGTGAAATGATGAAATACATTAAGGAAGCGTAAGGGACAAGATGAAGGAATACTGAAGGATAAAATTGCACTGAGTCTTTGAGAAGATGAATTTGCCTAATGATGTCTATCGGCAACTGTAAATTCTCTCCTTTATCCAATGTCCACTTTCTTTTGAGTGATTCCATTTCAGTGGAAGAAAATATATTTTACGTGTATATACACATCAGAGGAAAATCCAAGCTATGCATTGTATTGGAATTAGGGAAACATGAAAAAATAAGTTTGTTTCTGTTTCTTTCTGAACTCAGGTAAATCATAAAAACTCACCAGATGTTGGCAAATCATCCCAGCAGAAAGCACGTTGTTTCAGTGTCGCTGTAGAAATCCTCGTGTGTAGCCGAGGGACGTTGAACAAATTAAGTGGCATAATATCTTGTGGGGGAAAATTACATTTCAAAAATCCTGTCATATAAGAAGACAGAGATGTCCACAGGTCCTTCATCTAAAAGTCCGTCTTCTAACATGTTTATTTTATTTCCTGTATTTGAGCCATTTATATTTGAAAGATACTACTCAAAGAACAGACCCCATAAATAAGACTCTTCACTCCTAGGAAGGCCATCTGGAGTGAAGATGTCCAGATGATTCTTTGAGCTTGCTTCTTTCACTAAAACCAGTATAGGAATCTATTTTTAGGACTTTAAATTGTCTTAAGCAGTATATACTAGATTCTGTCACCCTTAATTATACAGTGGTATATTATTTTATAAACAAATTGGTTGTTTCTACTGGTGGTTGTCTCTCGTAGAAAGAAAGTAAAGAAAGCGTAAAAATAACCCTATCTATGTACAGATGCAGCATCCACATCTCCACAACATGCTCTTAGTTTTATTAAGGTCACTGGAAGCTTACGCATCAAGAACTAAGAAGCCACCTAAGACATAATATAATTTCTTTTCAGTTACCACCTAATGAATAAGAACAGTAATGTGTTACATGAGAAGAGTTTATAAAATTGCTTGTAACTAGACATGGTTTGTACCACAGAAGTTTGATCCAGTCTCTGAATGTCCTAAAGTTATGTTTCAGGAGATAACCAGATTTATGGGACCTTGAAGAAGCCCAGGAAAGTTCCCATGAGCAGACAGAGGGTGTCGTCCAGGGCAGTCGGCCTTCACCGCTCCACAGCTGCCACCCTGACGGGGTATGTGGTCAACACAGGCAAGGTCTGCAGTATTGCCTAGATAATTATGCACCAAAGCCATCTCCTGCTAACCATCCTGTCACATCTCACTCTCCGAATACGAGACTCAACACCTGCCACCCTGGTGACGGCTGGCATGCAGCTAGGGCTATTTCTCATACCGATGCGGTAGGCCGCATTGCAGCCTTGCTTCTCTTGTGTGACATGAGCCATCAGGTGCATCTGGCCAGCACATCACTACGAAATAATTTCTCAGCTAGTAAATAATCTCCCTGCCAGGACTCCTTTGCTTTTGTATCTACCCACCCTAATGTGGTATCCACCCAAGGCAACTACCCGTGGAACAGCTTCTTACACAATGAACCTTCCTTTCACACACCAGCATTGTTTATCGCTTTCTGTAGCTTTCCTGTATCGTGTGTGTTTATACTGCACTCTCTGCCAGTAAATCCTTTGAAACAGAAGTGAGTTCCAGGTCTGGCACGGATCTGAAATGGTGCATCTTCTGCTCTTCACAAACAGTGCAGAATCCTGAACGTGTGCTTTCAATTAGGTCGGTACACGGCCACCAACAATGGCTATCCGTTTCTAAATTAATATTGCCGCTGCAGCTGCTGTTTATTGTTAGAGTGCATTGAGTCCCTTCCTGTGCTATAACGCTGCCAGAAAGCCACAAGTTGGAAGGACATACGCGGACTGCCATTGCCTTACCCGTACAGCACTAGTTTCAATATTTTTTAGTTCTCCTACGTAAATGTGCAGTGCAAGATCGCTTACCAGATAACACACTGACCTGCAGAAAGCATAGCACAAATTCTTTGCCCCTTTTTAGGACATCTAAAAATAAATATTTGTTATACATATGCTATTGTATGCAAAAATCTCGCGCTGGCTCTGGATTTTACTTTGCCTTTGTGTCAGAATAATTAATAAACAATTCCCTATTGCATAGACTTGTTGTACTCTAAGGAAAGTATTAAGTACTTGCACACCTAGCAGCAAGTTATTAACATGATCCTAATACAGAATAAATTAGAATTCAGTCCCAAAATTCTATTTATACTTATTTGCCTATGTGTAAAAAGGACTTCTTGCAGTTCATACATGGATTTTCTTCTCAATGCCATCTGTTTGTTATGAACAACTTTTGAATAGTTATTTGAAATAGCGCTCTAAGGATACATATATAGGTCTGATAGAGGAGGCAAAGAAATTTACCTCTTTTATCTTCATAAACAAACTCACAGAGACTATGTATTATTACTTCTATGTTAAGAAGTAATATGTTGAATTAATTCCTGGTCTGGTCTTTACTACACTGAACCTTTATATTCCTTTTAGCTGTATATTTATGATAAACATGGAGTACTATGATACAGGATGCTTACAATGCAATTAAATAACTTCC
The DNA here is from genome assembly GCA_008711295.1 of Anarhynchus alexandrinus. Lineage (NCBI taxonomy): Eukaryota > Metazoa > Chordata > Aves > Charadriiformes > Charadriidae > Anarhynchus > Anarhynchus alexandrinus. The sequence goes on from VUYV01000107.1 coordinate 675,636, forward strand.
GCACAGCAAATCAACTATATCTGATCAAATACAGCTAATTTTTTTAGAGCTGCCATTGGAATATGGTTTTAAGAATTATGGTTATTTTCATGTAATGTTAATGATCACTTTTTTCCAAGTCAGTCTGGGCCTTGACATAATTAAAGGGGCACGTCTAAAATAATCAAGTAGCCAGAACCCTCCCTGCCAGCTAAGACTAGAAACTTCAAGTAAGGCTGATCAATATGAAAGTGACTGTTTTTAAGACCTAAATTATGTCAATGCAGAAAATAAATTAAAACTAAGTAATTAAAAGAATAATATATAAAAAGGTTACTATATAACTTAACTATATATAACCAATATCTATAGTTTAAAAGAGATTTAGTGGAGGCCACCTATATGTCTCTTTCTGAGATCTCTGGGTTCGGGTTTTATGAAAGTGAGCTCTTTAAATGAACTCCGTGGGTCTGAATGTACACACTCACAACCTCTTACAACTAAAAATGCAGATTAATTTGTTCATTCCCTGTTTTAAATTGTGACGAGCTGTACCTCTCATCATCCAGCCTCATCCTAATAGCAATGCAGAACAGGACATACACAAGGAGATAACTTAGGACTTACTAAAAACCAACTGGCATGAATTTTGGCGTATGTCTGTGCGATGCCACTGCTTTAGACAAATGACATCTGACCATCCTACAGTGTCTGCAGCTGGTTTCTACAAGACGTGTTTCTGAAGGCACTCAGCAGCAGCTGCCTGCTGTATTCAACGTGGAACATCTGCAGATCCTCATATATTCAGCAACTGACGACATTTAAAGTGCAGCGAAGCATTGTTAGGTCCATCATCACTTGTGCTTTGCTTCGTTAATTGACACAATTCTTTGTTTTCCTTCTGTCGCTTTGTCTGAGGCTTTTTGTAACATTAATGGTGACCTCTTTTGTGGACATTTTCTGTGCGTCCCATTTACTCTGTGAAAGTTTTAAACAGTACAGTGAGTTCCACACTGACAGCACAAAGAGTCTTTGACGATTACCTCCTAATATATGAAAACAGTTTTACTTAATAAAGAGAAAGACTGTGGCATTCTTCACACAGTACTGTGATCTGGAGCAACTTTCTTATTCAGCATGGACACAAGCTTTTATAACTGCTATAAAGGCTGTGGGCACCAGTAGGCTTTGGATCAACCCTCTTGGCTATCATTAGCATCTCTGCACACATGTATTCTAAAAGCGGAGCAAATAAATCTGTTTTCAGTCCAGAAGTGGAAATTAGAGGTTCCTTTGAGTGTCACTGGGAGTTGAGTGCGACTAGTCTGAGACAGAATTTTCTCTACTTCATTTTATGTTTCTTAAATGAAAATACAGTTTCAAAATAACACTTAGTTCTGCCCGCATATAAGACCCAAGTACAGTATATACCTTTAAGAGCTTCATCAGATTATTTCCAAACATTCAAAAAAGTCAGTCTGTCTGAGGCATGGAAGTGCATCCTTAATTTAAATTTATTCTTCTCCATTACCTAGTCTGTCTGCTTGTTGCCATAAGCAACGCACTATACTGCGCAGTAAACTGGATAGGTCTACAAAGGACACTGAGACCCTGGCTGATAGGGACACAGAGCTGAGACAGGTGGGTTCGATTACTGCATTTCCAGTGCTTCATGAGACACTTTGTAAGTGTAAAGAATGCCAGGGAAATTAGGCATCATTTACATGGTAACGATGCCAGGCACAATAATGTCTGGTAAACTTCCACTGATGTGAGTGGAAGGTACATATTTATTCGAGAGCAAAACGGGTGTTTATTTGCCGGTGTGTAGCACTGCACATTTCTGCAGCCTGAATACATCTGCTCCTTTGCTATCCACTCCCCACTGCTCCTGTTCACACAAGGGCTCTCCAAAGACTACACATCTCATGAAAACCAAACCAGGTTACTGTCAGTCAGTGACATAATCTGGATATCACCATTGCTTTTGGGGTGCTTGACCACTCTGTTGCCTTCCCTGGTATTAGGACTCCTTTCATCACCAGCATCTTTTACTTCCAAGTTGTTCTGACATGACCCTCATGAGAGAATACTAACACTTCCCAGACGCAGCCCATGTCAAACTCTTTCCCTTTCGACACCACAAGTTGTACCCTGTCACGTAACCGATGGTGGGGGTAAGGCAGTAGGACGCTTTAGAGCTTGATGCCTGAGAAAATGAGAACCAGAGAGGTAAAACAATTTACCCCTGCTACCCCACAGGCCGCTGGCAAAACCCAACTCCCTGAGAGCACCATGTGCTGTATCGCGTTGTATTCTACAGCACGTAGAGGTAAAAGAAAAACTGTAGTCAGCATGAATATTCAGATGAGTAAAATGGGCACATTTTGAGTTGGGGGGGTAAAGTCACATTCTCAGCTATAGGCACCTAAACTTTATGAGTCCAAATTGGAAACCTGTTTATCTTACGCTTCCCTAAACAGCCAGTGGAGAAACAGTGATTCAGAATGGCAAACCAGAGCTGGAGCCTAACTTAGATACTACACTTTCACTGTAGGAAAACACATTCCTTTTTTGACTTATAAGTTGAAGTTTAGACAAGTTGGCTTCCTTTGTTAGATACCTGCATTAGATGCATAGAACAATGCAAATGCCCTACTTACAATCAGAAATTTCCTTTGCACCGGGTTGCAACAGTACAGATATATGTTACTGAATGTATGTATCTTAGCTAGAGAAAGGCGGAAGGATACATCCAAAGCCATAGGGCCCCAGGTCGGGAACCCACACTTCACTGAGTAGTCCCATTACAGTCAACACTCACATTATTCATATGTTGTGGGAATTTGCCCATACTCCCTAGTAAGTGTAACTACAGAAGTAATTTTTCAATTGCTTTACAAACTTAGACAAACAATTTTCTCCAACAGTATGTCAGGTATACACTATAATCCTCAAGTGTGGCCAAGTCTTTTTCAAATTGGATTAATAATTATGTTAGTTCTGTTCAACCATATCCAACCCGACCAATTAATTTTTCTCTGTGGGCTAGTGGCTATGACAGGTGTTTATGTTTTTCATTTTCAGCATACCCATGGCTCTAGATGTCACGCTGCTGTAGAATGCGTCCCTATATGTCTGGAGCTGCAGTATCTCGTGGAAAGATACAGCAGGATCCACGTCACTGGGGAATATTTCTGTACTACAGCAGTACAAAAGATAAAACAGTGAAGGTATAAAATAACCAGACATGTACCAATGTGGTGTTTGTTAGCAAACGCAAGGTGAAGTTCAGTCCAAATTCCCTTTTTCATTTGCTCAGTCCCCCCGGGTTTAAATTCACCCCTCTCAAGGACGTGATTCCCAAGAGGGGACAGCTTCTCATGGGGTGGGTGTAGCAGTTCCACCAGACGCCGTGCTGAGAGGTCTTCCCTTCTGAGAAATCAAGGAAGCAGTAAACCAACCGTAGGTTTTTTGATGACTTTAATCTGCAGCAGCTCAGCAGCTGCTACACAAACAGGGCAGTGGGTGGAAACCAGTGAGAGACAGGACAGGAGACGTTTGGGCTTTGGTGTAGCCCCAAAGCCTTGGGTTTCCATACACCATTGTTACACCAGGCGATCCCGACAAAGTATACAGTCGGTGAGGGGGCAGAAGGGAGGAGGACCTGATCCAAAGCCTAATGAAGTTACTGAAAAGACTCCCACTGACTTTTTCATGCTTTGCGTCCAGCCTTAAATGAACCAGAGTTTGTGCAGTGCACATAATTTAAGCAAAGCAGCAATTAAGGAAAAGCACATTCCCTTTCAGATAATTAATCTAAACAGTTTGCACAAAACATGCCACAGCTGGACTGAGCTGAAAAAATAAAAAAGGGTAGTTTTTTTGCTGTAACAAGTGTGTGTGTTACTCCAGTTGCCAAATAAGACATCAATTTTGTGGCCATTCGGGCATGAGACGTTGTCAGAGGTGCTAGGCTCAATCACGCTGTGCCTGTGGTGCAGCCATTTTGTCTTCCCCCAAGGCATTAAATGCAGTCTGACTGCAGCGAGGAAGATTGTCACAAAAATAAGTTTGACCTGGTTGAAGCTCGGGCTGAGCGTCAGGGTCCATAATTATACTCTTACCTCTGCTGCTCTGAAGCCGTTGTGTCTCTGCGTCCTAGCTCCCGTGCCATGGACCATGGGGTTCACACACTGAGGACCACCATTGTTCCTCTTCTCGGTGTTCAGCATTCCAGCTGTGGCTGATGCTGTAGTTACACCTGTCTGAGGTGATTTTCCATCTTCCAGAATACCTAGTAGGGACACATGAAATTGTGTAATTAATACTAAGGAGCAGTTTATAACGCTGCCTCTGGCTTCCCTTTATTTCCCACGTTTTTGTGATAGCGCAAGTCGTGGAAGGTGAGGTGCAGTACTTCGGTGGGAGCAGCCTACCTCCTTTTGTCACCTTTATCCTCGCACTTCCCATGATTTGGCCTTTCTTCTATAGTCCACTGCTCCGTGAAACACTGGCTCAGAAAATGTGGAAAACTGGTTGATGAGTGCAGCGTATCAGTAGCCTTTTGGTCACCTGCAGATCTCCATTGGCTTCTCCACACACGCAGCTGCTTCCATGACCGAGGGTTTAACTAAGGACCCAGAGGGGCTGCCCTTAAATCTCTTTCAGTTCTGGTAAATGAAGGGGTTAGATGTGAGCACGACAGATGAGACCAATATGGAGGGAGAGATTGCTCTATTTATGGCCTTGAACATTTTTAAAATCAGAAGTTGAGGAAAGAAATTCAGAAAAAAAAATATATTTCATACTGTTTTGACTATTGGTAATCAAATAAATGATTAATCTGCTTTCTGCTCTAGCTGTGTGGATAAGACATGCATTGTACAAAATGATATGGGCCAGCCTAAAAGAATTCTCTCATCTTATTTGATTAACAAAAATTGGTTGTCATTTCTGGTGAGTGCAGAGCACTAAACATCTGGTTGCAATGCTGGGTCTGAAACCCAAATACAAAGAGCAAGTGGAATGCATGATTGGCGCTCTCAATTTTATTTGTAACGAGATTTATGTTCAAATAGAAAAAAAAATAGATTTACTAATTGGCAATGCAGGTATCAAAACTGGAGGTAGAAGCAAGGAGTCACAGATACTAAGAGAAAAATACATATGAAGAAAACCAATGACAATTCATTGCTACTTGAAGAGTGCATTGTGTCAACAAGATCTTCTGCCATGAGTCGGGTGGGAATTCAAACACAGTATTAAGGTCATTAAAAAGGAAGCAGAGAGAGTCCTGAATTCTTTCCCAGAAAACTATAAGAAAAGAGGATTTATCAGCAGAAAGCAACACAGTAGCAGCTAGCAAAGGCAATGAATGAAATCAATAAAGCTTCAACCAAATAGTCAAAGTGTTGATATTGAAAATATCTGAAGTTGTGTAAGATTTAAGAAGTATAAATACGAACGAGTCACTGCATTTCCCTAAGCAGTCAGAAGATGGTGTTAAAGTTTTCCTAAGACAGTTTACTTGTAGTAGTGGTCACTAAGAATAGTCCTAAATCCTCTACTTGTTGATAGGAAAAAAAAAGAGTTGGAAGTTGAAACTACTAAATTATAGGTTGGTTTTTCTTTTTTTTAAAAAAAAACAACTAAAAATACTTCAGTCTTTGGAAGTTGCCTTTTCTGTCAGATATAAAAACTAATGTCATTCTCCCATCTAAATCTACAGGGAATTTCCGCTGAGACAAGAGTAAGCCTCACCTCTCCTGCATCTCCTGAAAGTCCATACCTACTTGTGGTTTAGGTCTTATCTCTTCCTACCACTCCACAGTGCAAGATGAGAGGCAGAAAAATGATGCGGTGCAGAACAGTAAGTGGCACAGAGTGATATCACAGACAAAATCAATTGTCAGGAAGGGAGATGGAGAGGCAATTAGAGCCATGTGTGAGTCAGGAGTCACGCCATAGTCTGCTGCTTCACCTTGCAGTGGAGCTGTGAGGACAAGCTTGAGCACAGCTTCGACCAGGTAAAATGCTGTAGGCATTACATGCTAATTCCATTAATTGAACCTTGGACATTTCAAACATGTACATATTATGAATTTTTCCTTCTGTGGAGTCATCCTACAAAATTGCTTTCCACCATGTGTCCCTTTGGCCATCTGGCCTCTAACTAAATTGTCTGGTAAAACAGCTGTCAGCTGAAAGGCCACTTTGTTATTAAGCACAATTGTTGATGTATCAGATTGCGTCGCATCTTTTGGTCTCGCACAGAACAATTTTTCTTACATCAATCCATTTCTGGAGGCTGATGGAAAATCTCTATCCTGAAAATGGTATATCTGGTTCATTTTTTGTCCTCTGTCAGTTTGCAGTCTGAGCACCCTTGTTGCATCCTGCATCGCAGCGGTGAGACTTTTTTTGCAATGCTTGTCAGAAATGAACCAGGTATCAGCATCAGAGCCTTCCACTACTGCTCTACTATATTTTTATATGGGTGACCTAGTGGTCACCAATACTAGTGCAAAAAGCAGTGCAAAAAGCTTTTTTATTTTATTCTGAAATATGTTTGCTATTCTGAAGTTAAGAAACTAGTTTAGAATTCCTTATCATTGGCAGATAGGTGATTTAGAGAGTGGGCAACAATTTAAAGACTTCAGTGCCTTGCTCTTTGTGTGTGAGCACTGAGCAGAAACCAAAGTGAGAATGCCGGAGCAGTGGAAGTAAGAGCACCAGATTTGTTGGCAATTCATAAAGTGACACCTATTTTACAGACTAGATACATAACACAAAATGCCGATTGCAAAACAGAGATGATGTTAAAAAAAGATTAGGAACATATGGTTGCTTTTAAAATAGCAAATATTTTTGCGTTGCTATTTAGGGTTTGTGACAGTAAACAAAAATGGAAGAGTTAACTTTCTTCTTCTGTACAATCTGGAATTTGCAAGCTAGCAGGGTGGGATACTCAGGGTCTTGCCTCAGTGTCATTTAAACCAAGCTAACTGTCGAGATATTTATATCATACTCACAGCATGGGTTTGGTAAATAACCTCCTCGGTCTTTCACTGTAGAGATTCAGTAGAAATTTAAACAAATGGGTTCAGTAATGTTGTTTTCATTCTCATGTTCTCTGCCAGGACAACCCCTGCCAAAAGCCTGTGGGCCTCCTGAGGCCAGGGAAAACAGCAGATCCCACGACAATGCTCTGTCAAATACACATATTTTATTTTTAAATGAACTGGCAAGCCTAGAATATCCTTATGGCTCCATCCCCAAACCCTGAGTTTCTGGGTGATTATCAAACCCCCACCAACGTGATGGTGACCTTCCCCTCAGGAATGGTTCTTCAGGATTTGGGGGACTGCCAGGCTGTTCCCTTTATGGGGAGGAATGGACGACAAGAGGCAAGTATTTCATTGCACGCAATCAGGTTCATTTGTAAAGAACATACATGAGTTCTCTTCTCAGTGGACGCAGGGAGAATACCCAAGCAGCAGCCCCATTGCTCACAAATCCAAATCCATCTTTCCAGTATGAAATATGTTAAAAAACATTTGGTCTCCCATGGCAATGCTTACTGTCATCTTCCTTTTCAGCGGCTTGCTAGGCTGCACAGGCGAGCTAACTCTCGCCTTTCTTACCAGACCAATAGAAATCCTTTAGGCTGCAGTTTGACAAACGCTTTTTTCAGCAGCACCAGGAAAAAGAAAGGGTTATTTTGAATTGAAATCAATCCCTAGACTTTATTCATCACCCAATGACGCAAGCAGTCAGACTGGCACAACTTGGGAGGTAGCACGGGAGTCAAAACAAGCAGCAGAAAGCAGCTTCGCTTGGTGTGCTACCCAATAAACAAAACCCAACCAAACCTCACTCACCCAGCTACACTCGTTCTTCTCATCGAGTGTCCTTGCTGAGCTATCTAAATCTTCTGGAGGTATATTCATGTTGCTCCCAACTACCCCTACGTCAGGGACATACGTTTGTTTCACCCATTTAGCCTGGATTCACTAAAGATTCCCATTGTGTTACAGGAAAGTGTCCCAAAGACTTCTAAAGAAGTTGCTGGCCCAGAGTAAGATGTGATGTGACTGACTGATTACAAATAACCTACACAAAGAAACTTTATTTCTAAAATAAATTTCTTTCACTAAGAATTTTGATGATTTAGACCAAATGATGGCAGTTCAAATAAACTTTCAGTTTGTGTATTTTCACATTTGAAATTTGAAAAACCAAATTTGCCCAAGTTTTTTTTCCAGTAAAATGCTGGCATTAAATTACTGCCTTTTGTTCAAAATTCCCAAAATACAGAAGTTTTGGAAAATACGGATATGGACAAAAACCAGCTATACTTACTGAATTCTAAAAATCAAAACTAAAAAGTGGTCCCTAGGATATCTGGGTATGTTTTAGCTGCTCCACAATTTAAAATAAGGGCATTTAAGAACAGTTTCATAATTACATCAATAAGTAATGAACAGAAAGCTACCTAAAATCAGAGCTATCTCAATACAAGTATGAAGACCAGCAAGACAGAACAAATCTGTCTGAAATATGTATCCCATGTGGAGAACAACAGGCAAATTAAGGGTAATATAAGCTCCTAGAAGAGGACAAAGAGAATAGAACATGACAATTGTCACTACTAACACAAAAATAAAGGCAATGGTATTTTTAAGTAGCTCATATAAACAGTATAAATAAAATTAACTCTCCAAGAACTGCTGCTACTCATAATTAATAGTTTGTCCTAATGATGAATATTCAAACTGCCAGCAAGAGACCAAGTTTTTCCAGTCTTTCTGGGATAGCCTCCTACCCTCTCTGCTGTAAGCGTAATGAAAAATTCAGGTGTCCAAGCAAACATCAACATTAGCTTTTAGAAGGACGACTCGGAACACTTCAATGCTTCTGTTACCTTAATTCTCTAAGATTGTCTTTATTAATTAACCATGGTTATTATTGTCATGATTCTTTGTGTTTCAGACTAAGTCATGTATTAATCACAGGTAGGACACGACCATTTTGTGAAGAAAACAGAAGTTTTCTTTGTAACAGAATTGTAGGCCGCAAAAAGGCATCCTTCAGTTCCTAAATGCCACTTGGAAATCTGATGCAAACTCACCGCTGCCTTCAGAGAAATCTGTCCGTGATGCCCTTTTTCTCTGCTGGCTGTAACATACCTACGCCTTAACTTCTCTCTCTCAACATCTCCGCCTGCCTCACTTATCTTCCTGGCGGCTGCGCCTCACTTCTCTAAAAGCAACAGTCACCAAATCCCATCTCCTTCCATGTTCTACGAGACCTCTTAGTCTGTGCTAACATCTCTTCTTTTGTCTACAAGCCTAATAATTTTTAAATGTTAATGAGTTTTCTGAATTTCCCAGGAAGCAGCATCCCACAACTTTGAAAAATGAAAATAAGATAAAAGGTACAGATATCACCGAAAATTAATTACATAGTACTAAGGCCATCCCTGCAACATTTATTTTCTGTAAGCACTAGATACTTCAAAGCAATTTATTAATAATACTAAAGTACAGAAGTTCGTAATACCTCAAGCATTTTGTATTTTAGGAGATATATACTTAAAATTGCACCCCAAAAGGTTGCTTACAGACTTGCAAACTTACATGCATTCAAAATAAAGCATGCCTAAATCATATTTTATAACTCTTTAAAACCATTTAAATGAGGAAGGAACAGTCTAAGAAAGATTTTAAAAGAATCATTTTAGTAAATAGGATGTTCACCACAGAGAAGTCAAAGAAAATGTAAAACATGGAACAGTGTTTTTAGACGTGTATTTCTGATTTTTTTTTCTATTATATAATGACAACAGTTGTGATAGCAAAACCAAGGGTAACCAGCGCATAGATGCTGCCATAGCTCTTCATGCAGCCTGGTTACACTTAAGAATTCATTATGAGAGTATCTCATAAAGAGAAGAGGAAACTTTTGCTCTTAAGATTTAACTCTTTCTAACCAGATTTTAGAATAGAAATAAAGATGACATGAAGAGGTGGAAAATGAAATAATTAATTCAGATTCTGAAAGTAAAACTGAAGTTAAAAAGTGTCATGGATCGACATGATCCACGGGGAAAAAAGGGAACTAGGGGGCCAATTTTGTGCATGACAAAAGATAACAATATGACTTCCTCAAGGTTTTTTGCCAGACCTTATCTATGTACTAGAAAGCTAATATGTATTTGCTAAAGATCAAGTATGGGAGAAAGGAACCAGATAGCAACACTTAGGGGTAGCCCTTAATTATTCAGGATTACTGGAAACTTCTCAAACCACAGGTTTATTGGTTTCCTTTGCATAGACCTCGTCGAAAGACCAATATCTTAGTGAGACCCAAAATTGAACTGAAGATTTCTGTGACTAACAAAAATTAGCAATGCTGCAATAGCTAATGCTGGTGAGAAATTTGGAAGGCGTATGAAGCCTTGTAGTACAGAGGTGAAATTAATCTTAGGCAAAAGGATCAGACATTTCTGGAGAAAATTATTCCACGTGTGCTTGCCATAATATTCTCCCACCTGATTTTAAAATAGCAAGTAGTGGCCAAACCAGGACCTGAATTCTGACCCAAATACACTATAGATCTGACCCAGTACCGTGGACCCAGTGCTGTCACATGCTCTGCTACTGAATAACAAGCTCGTATTTGTTTAAAGTGAGTAGCTGTTCATTAGTATGCTAAATTTATATCTTTGGAATTGACTACGAACAAACCAGTAAGGTTCAATTTTCTGGTTCAGCAACACCCTTTTTTATTTATTGTGGCTGATCCCTCATTAATAATGCATAAGATGCTGCTTCAGAAAATGCTTGCATAATAAGATGCTGCACTGTAGAAATGGACTCTGAGAAAACTCACAGTAAAGACACATGAACAATGTTATCCCAACACGCAGTTGCTTTCAGAGGAAATACGTATTTGTTACCATCACTGAGTTTGTTGCTTTTAATGCTACAGAGTGGTAAGTAGAGAGAGCACTGAAATACCTGTTTTCTGTACCTGTTTTCCTGATTTGAAACTATTTGTCTTTGGGAAAATGATGTACCTGCAGGCCTGAGAGCTGATCTGTACTTCTGCTGCAGAAATACAAGTTAGCATGGATCCTATCACAAAAGAATGGAGTGGAGGTTGTGACAAAAGCCAAGTTTAAGTCATTTCCTCCAAAGCAAAAGCCTCAGGGATGAGGCCAGATGCTCAGGAAAACAGCAATACCTTTTTTTTTTTTCCTAACAAGGAAGAATTTCGAAACTTTCAGGCATAGCAGAGAGTGGGTTTGTGAGCCAGGACAAAGGACCCAGAAAATCTGCAGAGGGAGGACCTGTTGCAGCAGGAAAATGTCATCAGAAAGGATGTTTTGTATTTATTGAATCAGCAAATGCAATAACGCCATAAATTTGCTGCTGCGACATTCAGACAATCCAGAGTAATTTATCTGAACTCTGATGCAATAGGAATTTTAAATGGTGAAGCAAAACAAAACAAAGGTATTTGCGTTTTCTACACATTCTGTATTGGCCACCAAAATTCCAAGGATGCTCTCTTTCAAGGTGCGGGTGGTGGGACACTGGCACAGGTTGCCCAGAGAGGTTGTTGAGGCCCCATCCCTGGAGGTGTTCAAGGCCAGGCTGGATGTGGCCTTGGGCAACCTGGTCTAGTGGGAGGTGTCCCTGCCTATGGCAGGGGGGTTGGAACTCGATGATCTTCAAGGTCCCTTCCAACCTAAACCATTCTATGATTCTACGCCACAGAAATGCTTTCCCCGCAGGCTGGGGACAAAGCAGGGGAAGGAGATCTGTCCTCCTCACATGAAGCCCTCCACACCTGGCAGGTGCCTGCAAGGGTGACTTTGCCCAGGCAGGGCTGAGCCGTGCCCCGGCACACAGCTCGGTCCCACAGGCGCGAAGAAGAGGGGGAAGCTGTGTGCCTTCCTCCCCACTTCCATGGGAGGCTTATTTGAACTCAACTCACCCTAGAGCACAAACACCCTCTTCGTTCTCCGTTTAGAAGGTATCTGCTTTACTTTCAGCGCTAAGGGAAGTAGGAGATAAATAAGAGGAAATTCTATATTTATGCAAGACAACGGGGCTCAGGTAATGGCTAATAGCAGAAGGCAAATCAGACCCTGTTCTGTCACGTTCAGGAGCCTGATGGAATTACGTTCTTTTGTAAGATTATGGCATTAAATGCCCAATTCAGTACGAAAAGAACTGGCTCATGATGAATATATTTTATGTTTTTAAATGACTTTATGTGCATCAGAGTCCTGGCAAAACTGGGAGACCAAACACTACATCTTGTGACAGTTTTGGTGGGCAGATTGGCTTATTTTCCTATTTGCTGACACTTCATTTCTGAGCATGAAACAAACAAGAGACCTATAGAATACTGTATTTCAAAACTTCTTTTGCCATTGCTGCTTTGAAATGAGGCAAGAGTCTCCTCTTTGTTAGATAAAAGGAATGTCTGAAAGATTTTAAAACTGTCATTTAACATGCACATGCATAAATAAGCATATGATAAATAGCTCTGAAAGTCTGATCAGATTTATTACTATAATATGAAGATTTCTACTAGAAAGTATTCAAGGATCCTAGCAGACAAGTAGCATACAAAAAGGAGAGCATTAAAGCTGCAAATCTTTATTTTTTTTACATGGCCTGTTTTCCCAGGTACGGGCACATGCTAAATCTTGGAGTATTGGTATATTTTGATTTAAAATTATGATACAGAATTGTGGTACAACTGTCTTGTAAACAAAGGGCTGAGAGAGGGACAGCAGTCTGCTGCTTGTTTTCCATCTCGCAGCGTGCTTTCCTACAGTGGGAACTTCTTTCTTTGTATCTTAAGGAAAGAGTTAGACAGGAACGGAGCCAAAAGGAAGCACCTTTGGAAAACAGGCTGACTCGACCTAGTTGGACACCCCACAACAGTACCCACCCTGCTTGAAGACAGGTTCTGAACAGGGGCTCAGATTTATAGACGTTCACATGGTCTTTCCTTCTCCTTTACATGGTCTTTCCTACTTCTTCAGGATGTGGTAATGAAACATCACTCATTATGTTTTAGACTAATTTCCAACACAGAAATTGGAAGTATTATTATCATTCTCATTACGCAGCTAATCATGCATGGAATTTTAAGATGAGTAGATAGCATCATTTCAATTAATCATACTGAGGAGCAGCAAAAATATTTAGGCAGACTAAACAGAAATCCTTGTGAAAAGCATCTATATATACATGAAACTTGAGCTGAAATGACTCTTCAGTTCAGCAGCTGGAAATTGAAGTTAAAGGTTCCAGGTAAGACATTAGACATGTATTTTAACAATGAGTGATTAGCTGCTGGCCTGATTTACTGGCTTATGCAAAATGTCAGCCACTGGAAAGCTGTGAATTAAGCCCGAATGTCCCAAATGTATGCTTCACATGGAAATTAATTCAGGAAATACTGGTGGGCTGTATGGGCAGCTGATGTTTCCAGTCTTACAGTCTATGAATATACGAAAGGATACTCATGACTCAACCGGCTCACAGTATAACTGTGATCATAAAATGCTTTGGCTTAAGATATCTGTATGCATGTGAAAAAGTTATCATTCACATTTAGTGTTCATCCTAAAATGAGGGCAGTAGCTGGGTTAAAACCTAATGTCATCAGCTATTAACAATCTGCTAGAAAAATCCATGACATTTTTTTCATCTTTTCCACAGGCAGTGCTAAACGCTCAGAAAGCAGTTGGGCATCAGCCTTAGGCAAGTGGCAGAAATTCGTACCGTTAGCACTGCAAGTGCTTAAAACAATTCTGATGGCCCACCTGGGACTTACGGGCGGTTTACAAGAGTGACAATTGCAATGTGAGAGGAAACGAGGAGAGGACAATATCCAGATGAAATGTACAGAAATAGAAACATGGCCATACGCATTGCTAGGAAACTGGGAAAAAAATTAAAAAAATTAAAAATCAGTCAATCAATCCAGGGTTTGGCTGATTATTTTCCTCTTCAGTAGCTGGCATCCACCTGAACAGGCTAGCCTGAATCCGTCATCCTCCAGGAGGAATGAGAGGCTTAACGTTACTTCTTTTTCATCAGCTGCTTAAAACTTAAGGCTCAGTCAAGCAAACAGCAATGCAGAAATGATCTGGAAGGTCTTGGTGGATTCAGGAAAACCTAAAAATGGAAAATCCTGCCTTGCAGCCTATAGCTGCCCATGCTAATCGCTAAAACATCACTCCCCCGTTTACCTGTTTGTTTCCCTTTTAACCTGTATTTTTCCTAAGCAGAAGAGAAAAGGCAGCGTGACAGTCTAGGGAAGTAATTATGCATCTACTCATCAGATAATAAAATTGGGATAGAAACACATTATTTACTTGCATACAGTAAAGGACCAAGCCACTTTTCTTCATGCAAAGCCACTGCCAAGAAATGCACACAATCACACAACTTTCGAAATAGTATCTGCATAACCTAGAAAAGAGTGCTGCCTTACAATTGACTCATGGCTTCAGTCATTCAGTTTCTGAGTCTTAACTCTTACTATATTTCAATTTAAGATAAAACCCAACTTTGAATCTCAGATTTTTTTAACTGCAATCAATTGATTTCATTTTTAAACTGCAGGAATATCTGAGAAAAAAGTGGGACTAGCAATATCAGTTCTGTTTCTATTAAGAAATATATTTCTATGCCTGACTACAGGTACAGAAAAGACAGATTTCTGTCACTTAAATGCTGGATTACTGCAATATGTGGTCAATGTGGACATTTTCAAAATTTCAATCAATGGGCAATAAGGTAAACTACACTCTGAACTGCGCTTCCTGTATGAAATACATTACACCTCTACTTTGAGATTGGCAGGAGTCTTCACTTAAAGCTAGTCCCATTTTTAAGTGTTAGATTTGAACTGTACATTCCTAAACTGGAAAATACAGAATTAGAACTGGGCAGAAAGTGTTCCTGAGGAAAAGAAAAAAGAATTTTCAAATGTCCTGAATCAGGATATAAAGGGGAAAAAAAAAACAACAGAGAGCTTTTTCCACAAGAATAAGGATTTTGCAGAGCAATTTCCTTCTGAGCATCCGGCAGGCAGGACCTCTTATTGACAAAAAACACTGCTCAGGTTTCCTGGTCAAACCCTTTCGGACACTCTCCCTCCCTCACCATCCCTCCTCCCCACCGCCCGCTGCAAAGGCAGAAGGCAACAGCACTTCACGTAGTTCATTGCAGCCCTTTGGCTCTCAGTAACTAAGAAAATTTTTCTCATGAAAGATTTCAGTGCTGCAAGAAGGATTTTTTTTTTTTTTTTCCAGCTGGAAAATTAGGGAAAGAGAAGGTTCCTAATCATCTGTCCTGCAAATCACCTCTATTGATGCTCAACAGCCTTTCTCCCTTCTGGTACTGTGACAGCTAGGAAAGCCTTTCATGAAATTCAAGTGTTCGTGCACATCACAGTTTCAGTGAATTTATTTCATCCGTGGGTAAATGACTATTCTGGGGTAAGCTGTGGGCGAGCAAACCTGGTAGGTCTGCTTTTGACTGCAGGAGGGATTTAACAAGACCATTAGCTAAGTGGGAATTAATCAGAGACTAAGACACCTCATGGAAAAGTTATCATAGTATATTTAAATTTATCTTTTTAAAAAGATTTTTCAGTGCTTTGAGAGAATCCTAGAGGCGGAAAGAGCAATTCAGAGGCTGCCGAGGAAGGAGCAGGCAGGTGGAGAGCCCTGCCCAGCCCCTGCCCTCCCCTCCTGCCGCAGGGGCACGGGGAGGCTGCTCCTGCCTGGGACACCGGGACCTTTCAGGAGCCTTCGTGCAGTACCTGAATGTCACTAACCACCTACCATTAAACGAGAGCGAAGATTTTCCAGAAATCGAGTCTGATACATCTCACAAAATAGCAAGCTGAAGGCTCATAATGAAAGAAATTTTCTCATCTATCAATTATCTCTCATATTTTTAATAAAATTTTGCTTGCTTAGACCCTTTCTTTTAATATGGCGGTTGATATTTATTAATAAAGTATTCATTTAAAAATACTTTTAGATATAGTGGAGGGAGGTTGCTTAGTATGTTCTGATGGGCCATACAAGTATCAGTAACATTTTTTTACTGAATCAACAGAAATAAATACATGCAGCACCCACAAAGCCTATAATGACACAGAATGGCCATAGTGCAAAACAGCAGCAACAGTCCCATCCAAATTACTTACATCCCCTACACATTATCTCAAACAACATTTGCATTTGTAACAATCCTACTCTCATAATTTAGCAAAAAGCTTAAGCACAGGGGGTCTCAATATCAACAGGACTTTTTCCATGCTTAAAAATAAGGAGATGTTTATTTTTTGGGAGGGGGGTGGAATAGGGAGGGGTGGGATGATTTGGGGACATAAAATGAAAATGCCAAAGTTCTCTGACAATATGTTGAAATATTTTGTTGCTTCTGATCTGTATTTCAGCTTTTGTTCTTAAATGACATCTGTACCTATGTGAAATTCAGATAATATTAAACTGTCATATGGCAGCAAAGATGAAAATGTATGGATGGGAAGAGTTAACAGCAATGGTTGGAATGAAAAAAAAATGATTATTACAAAGAGCTGTATTTCTCAGATGAGACTGATTTTTCCAATAATTTAAATGCTGTCTTGTGGTGGAGTAAATACTGGTTTAGGCCAATACTGGAATCTTTGACTGGGTTCTACGCTGAGCAAACCCCAAGTATATGAGTCGAATAAAGAATGGGAATGTTGAGTAGTTTCAGGTCAGTGGGTTGACAACCATCATTTATTACAGAGATTACCCATTTAATTCTATTATTTTCCTCTATTGCCATCTAAGGTTCTTTATCACTGCCTGATCCATAGACTGATGCAAAAATGCCATTTTTTACTGGCAAAAATTGTTATTTTTCCATTTCTGAGGGAGGCATACAGCTGGGCAGTGCATCCATGTTATTTTCCCTTCTATCCTGCAACACTCCCTACTGCTCTCCTGCAGACGTGCTGTGAAAAGTTTGATGAGAAGTCCCTAAAGCATACGGGAATGGTTAACTCTGCTGGAGCTGCAGAGTCTCCGGGCTTTTCCACTGCTTTGGCTGACTTCCATGGTTGGTACTGAGTTTGTACATGCAGTCCTGACAGCAAGGTTTGCTAGTTACGTGGTCTTCCAGAGTTGCAGAGGGATGACACAAAACTAGGT
The DNA here is from genome assembly GCA_008711295.1 of Anarhynchus alexandrinus. Classification (NCBI taxonomy): domain Eukaryota; kingdom Metazoa; phylum Chordata; class Aves; order Charadriiformes; family Charadriidae; genus Anarhynchus; species Anarhynchus alexandrinus. The sequence continues at coordinate 692,866 of VUYV01000107.1, forward strand.
GCCATTCGGCAAGAAAACCATTGAAGAATAATCCTATCAAATCATGCTTTTAAGAAAGTGATTTTCAGAGAGCTTTGAACAAAATCTTCTTGTGCAGATGGAAGCACTTACAGAAACCCACTCTACAGAGTCACTTTACATATATAAGAAGTCTATTATCCATCCATATAAAACAACGCACAAAAAGTTGGTGTACAAAGTTGAGCAGACACATAAGGTGGCTGCTTTCTGAAAGCTAGACGGTAAAAATTAGATGCAAAAGCTTTCTCTCCCTACTCTATGAAACATCCCACATGCTATTTTTTCCTTTTCTTGTCTTTCTGTGTGATTTAGAAAGGTTTCCTCAGCACCACCTGTCATACAGCGGCTAGTGACAATTGAAATGGCAGAGATTATGTAACTAAAATCCAGAAACAATATAAAACGGGACCCTTCAGCAAATACCGTAGCATTATAACAAAGGTCTGGACTAAGGGGGAATAGGGAATTATTGTAACATTTCTACAGTCCAGGAAGAGGCTGTATTTATTCACTTTTACTGCAATTCTGAACTGTAACAAGGTTATCTCCTGAAAATACCACATGTCAGAATCACTGCTCTAATTGTTTCTTAAACATACCAGATTCTGAACCAACCCGTTCATAGGAGAACAGTAGTAAATGGGCATAAGACCACAGAGAGATACTGATATACCTGTATTACGCATCAGTGAAAGTGATCCCTCTTTGGCTCCCAACCTAAAATAGATTTTTTAATTAAATACTTCTCTGCAGTCCGATTTAAGAGAAACCATCTGCTGCACAAAATAAGGTCTTCATTTACAACCTGACGCTTGCTGATGCATTTCTGTAAGCTGTTAACTTTACGTATACCTGGTAAACGAAGGAGTGGATGACTGCAGCTGCGGTCCAAACCAGCACCAGTCCCTGTTGTTATGGCAACTGGTGCGCGCACAGCCCTGCTCTTCGGCTGCAGCTGCTTCCAGCCTCTCCTACTGTAAAGGATGGAAAAGCAATTTTCCAAAACTTCTCTATGCAAGGTTACCTCTGAAGCCCCGATTTCTGCACACTGAGTCTCCACCAGAGGCTTAACTGCACAGATGAACCCCATCTATAAAACTTCCCACAGTTGTCAGCGATCACAAAATAGCAGAGCAGCAGCATAAGGCGGTCATTTAAGACAAGAATTATTTATAAATGTACAACTGTATTAAAGGCAACTACATAAAGTAAATTGTTAGCCGGCCGGGCTTCTAGATACTGATAGAATTTTTCCTGCCTTCCTCTGATTTTATTTATTTATTTTACAATGGACTCAATTCTACTCCCATTTCATAGCTCTTTTGCCAATGTCTTCACCAGGGAATAAACCGATCCTAAATTGCAGATTTCATTCCTGGTGGACCCACTGGCTGCAGGTACGTCTGCTGATGCCGTGAGCAAGTTTTCCTCCCAAATGCATCAGGTGAGTCTGTGTGAAATGTGGATAATGTTTTTCTTTAATATGCTACAGGAGAAAAGACTTTGCTATAGAAACCATGCAAAGTACAAAGAATGAAAACCAATTGTCTTTGTTTTTAAAGCCTTAGCCAATACTGTGAGTCAAGTAATGACAAAAAAGAAATATTTTATTAGTTGAGGCACTGAACAAATGGCAATCAATATGCAGCTTTTCAGTTCTGATGCAAGAGAATTATTTTTTCTTTGGTTGCTACATCATTTAAAAATTAATTATTTTTACTTGCATTTCAGTAACAATCTCCAGCCGAGACTGGAGTCTTACTGTGCTGGTCGCTGTTGGAAAACAGTAGGGACAGATCCTGTCCTAAGGAGTTTGCAGCCCATGAGGTAAGTCACGATTGTAAGGTCTCTCTGACCACGAGGCAACACGCTGCTTTATCCACTCTGAGGCATTTTCAAGTATAATAAAGAAAAAATAATTGAATTCAGCAGCTTAGTCATTGAAAAATGGAAAGAAATAGAAATAAGATGACTTAAAGGCTGCGTTAGATGAAAATATTAATTTTTGTTACAGTTGCTACAGTTGTCATGGGTTAAAAGCGCTTTTACAGTACTGGTTTCTGGTAGGAAATCGTGCATCTTCAGCTCCCAGCCTACATATATCCACACATCAGCAAGTTATCTCAATGTAACACAGCAGAATAGGCAAACGTGTTCCAAAATACTTGACAGTTTTTGTGCAGGTTTTTGTGAACTCAACCTTTTCCCCGTGGTTTGCTTGTAAGCCACGGTGACCGCCCTGGGGACTCGCCTGCTCCTGCAGATTCTTACTTCCCCAGAAATTCATTACTTGTGCTAACACTTCCACTTCGCTGAATCAGACCCTCTAAAGAGAAGGCAATTTGTGCAGAGGGTTGCGAGGATCAAGGGACGGTTACTAAGCAGGAATGTAGTCTATTATTTTCCCCAGCTATAGCCTATGCAGTAGCTGAATCCTGTGAAAAGTTCTCCGCTTACATAGCAATGGATGTTCTTAAGCGAAACTGCTCTATTGTATGGGCTCACTGTGAGGCTTTCCTTTTTTCCTCCCTCCTGGAAGCCACTCGCCCTAGGAACAGTACGTACGCTTATCTTCTAGGAGATGTCTTTCAATTTCACCCGCTGCAGTGCTTCATGAAGTTATTTATCACTTTTCTACCCCTCTTCAGCCATATCAATTTACCCTGCTCATCATTGTCAAAGCCTCAGCAACAAGTTGCCAACACCTATACTTGTGGCTGTTAGTGACTTGTCGTGAACCCAGGAAAAGTCGTCTGCCTTATTTTAGCTATATTATAACAACTGATATTGTTCTATATGTCTTCCTGTAAAAAACAGGGAGATTGGAATACACTTTACTAAAATGGGTGTAAATAATCAAGTAGGGAAGTGAACAAATATGCTAAGAAAGGATCAGTTGAAATAGGAAGAAAGGAAATGTGAAGGGAAAATTAAAAAAAAAACTCATTACTTCGTTTTTAATTTAATATTTTATCTTTCAAAACACTTTAGTAAAGATACAAACATTTGGCTACACAAATGCATATAGGTCCAATGAGAGCAGGCACAGAAAGCTAAATATGCTGTCTTACAAAAAGAGAAGGATATAATGAAATTTTGGGGTGGAATGAGGTTACTAAGATTAATATACGGTAGTTACTAACCCTTTCCTCATTGATACACTTGCTGATCCTGTATACCATACGTTCTTTCATCCCTGAGTGATTTACCCCCCTTTCCAGTTTGATGTCCAACATCTGATGTTGTTTTTTCCGCTTAACTGAAACATGTCAGCGATCACAGCCACCTTTTACTGCTTTTGGCTTTTTCCTGAAGTCTTTCCTTCATCCTGCCTCCAATTCTTTCTCTTCACAGAATTTCACCAATTTATTCCCAGCGAAAAATTACAAAGAACAACTTCACCCTCTTCTCCCCATCCGCCTTTGCCTGGTCCCCCCTTCCCCAGCTGCCTCCTCCCTTTCCACGTCCCAGTTACAGAAGTTGCCTGCTCCACTTACGCCAATGTCACGTCCCATCTCCTCATCTCCCCCGTCCTACTCTTATCCCCTCCTTTACTCTTCCCTTTTGTCTCTTAGGCAGTTTTCAGTTCTCACACTAAAGGCATGTTTTCCTCTTCACGTCTTAAACCCATACTTGACCTCATTTGCCCCTCCAATTGCTGCTTCCTCTCCCTTTCATCTGTAAATTCACTGAACGTGCTGTTTCTAGTCCCTGGAGTACCTCTCCTTATTCCTTTCCTTTCCTACCTCAAGCCTTGCCCTACAACAGCTCCCAGTGAAGTACTTTGTGACTTTCAAGGCACTAATTGGGACCAGTGTGCTTTCCTCAGGTTCCTTAAGCTATTGCCACCACGGCTGTGTTGAAGGGTGAATCTCACCCTCCCTGAAGTCCTGCTAGTCTTTCCTTTGCTCCTATTAGTCTGTCCTCTCCTCATTCCCTTCCTCTCTAATCTCTTCTGCAAGGTTTTCCTGTAAAGAGTTTCTCTTACCCTAATCAGTCTCTATTGGACTTGAGTGTTGTCCTCTTCTCCTTATCTCTGGTATTCTCATCTGTAAACACAAATTCAGTTATCACATGTTTCAAGGAAGAATACTTACCTCTTTATCACCTCCTATTCAATATCAAATCTTGGACTATCTGGGTTCCGTTTATGATGTTTAGGCACCAACTCAAAGTAAACATGGCTCAGGTAGTGCTAAGTGTGGGTACAGAAGTCACACCCGCTGTGTTTAGCTTTCATTGCTGGAGACAAGACTGCCACCTGTCATTCAAGCTTAGCTACCAGTATCATCTTGAACCTCTTTAAATTCCTTATATAATCTTTAAAACAGCATTTCATATACCAACTCACCTTCAAATTCTCATAATTTCACATGTGATTGCTACAAAGTCTTTCTTTAGCCTTCAGGATTACAATAAGGACCTTTTATGTCTTCTCTTCTCCCTCCCTGTCGTATTTCCATCAGCACAGACTCATCACCTCCCCATTGCAGTTGGCCTGTGACGCCCACCTTTGTGAATTTTCGCTCCTGCACTTTCACAATTTCTTCGTGGTGCTTTGTAGCTCACTATAAAAGTCTGCAAAGCTACTTCTTTTCCTCTGAAGCTGCCCATAGGCATATACTGCTTTATATGCAAATTACAATCTATTTGGGGCGGTGACCATTTTCATGTTGTGCTTGTACAACATCTAGCACGATGAATTTCTGGACCTAGACTGAGATTTCTAGATACCGCTGCAATACACAATAATTCTGAAAGCATTTTAAACCCCCCACCAGATCAGAGCTGCTCGTTCCCTTTCCCATCTCCGTCCGTACTGCAGTACCTCAGGGGCACAACTAAGAATGTACCACACTGACAAGAACTGGGAAATTCAAACGTGTAGGTCAGCTCCCGCGCAGCACACCGTCTGAGCAGTTTTCTTTTCTGTATGTCATCCTCATTTGAGGTACCATGGCAGAAGGTTGGCACATCACTGCCCCTTCCTTCTTTGAAACCTCAATGACTCGTTTGGCTAAAAAGGAGTATTCCCCAACAAGAGCCTCCAAGACCAAGTCCCTCCTGGTGACGTTATTACACAGTTGATGACATTTACATGCTCTCTCTCCTAACCGAGCCCCACCGGGAGAAGGTCTCTGGACACCGAACCGGCCCTTTTAGAGAACAGCCCTGCGCGGGGGTGGCCGGTGGCGGCGCCCGGGGCGGGCGCGGAGGGGCGGCAGATGCCGGGAGAGGACGGTGCTGCCGGCCCCAACCCGGGGGGGGGGGGGTTAAGCACAGCCTTAAAAATCCATTTCTTGGTGGGGGCAGAAAAAAAGACGCCCCCCCAAAAGCAGGTAAAGCGGATAGATAGGTGGATATACACACCTATATACACTATATATATGTGTGTGTGTGTATGTATATTACGGTGTCGCCCCTTCCCCCGCCGGCCGTGCCCACCCGCGGCGGGGATCCCCCCCCCGCTCCGCACTCACCGGGGCGCGGGCCGCCCTGCTCCCGGCCGGCGGGCTCGGCGCTGCCGCCCTCCTGCGGCGGGCTCTCGGAGTCGGTGTTGGTCAGCCAGGTGGACTCGGTCTCCCGCGTCCAGCTCTCGTAGTAGCGGGGCTCGATAGCGTCGGCCCGGCTGCCCCCGCAGCCCATGGCGGTCCCCCCTCTCCCTCCTCTCCCCGCTCTCACTGCCGCCGCCGCCGCCGTCCGGGCAGCATCGCGCCGCCGGGCACGGTCCCCCCCCCGCCGCCGCCGGGCACGGTCCCCCGCCGGCCCCGCTCACGCCCTCCGCCCCATCCTCGCTCTCTCGGCTCTCCTCGGCTTCGCTCGCCCGTCTCCCCCTCCTCCCCGGCTTTATTATCTCCTGCAGCCCCCCCGCCTCCGGCTGTCCCCTCCCCTTCTCCTCCTGTTTTACCCCTTTCCCTCCCCTCCCGCTGTTCTCTCTCCCATCCCACCGCCTCCCAGCCCGGCCCCGGTCTCTCCCCCCATCCCGGCTCCCCAGCGGTGGGAGGGCAGGAGCAGGCTTTCCTTCTTCGCTGGGTTAGGGATTTATACCGATAGGATTTAAACATCTAGGCTGGCAATACATGCCAGCCGGCCATAACTAACATAGCGAAGCAGTCCTCCTGGCCTGGTTTTGCACCCCTTTTAGGCACCCTGATTGGGTCTTGCACCCCATTTCGTAAATCCAGCTGTCCCTTCCTTGATTTAGCTGCTTCCACCTCGGCGTTAGCAGCTTTGCTGCTGTATAATTGGGAACTGAAAATATAATACTGAGTACTTAACTGCAGAGAAACTTCCACTCTTTCCTCTTGGATGCACACTTTGGGAAGCAACCGAGAACATCGGATAGGCAAAACAGCCTATAATTTATGTTATTGCATGGAATCTAAACGACTGACACGGAGAGAGATTTGACAGTGTTTTGAGTCAAATGATGGGTGGTTGTAATTTGTGTTGCGATAGCTGCTTCTCAAGGCCCCCGTCAGGGATGGAGCAAGCCCCATGAACGCTGGGCACTGTGGGTTCATATCACGAGGGGGAGACTTCCTCCCAAATAAATGTTTCTCTCCTGTAATCATTTTGTAGTAGAGTAGCAGGTATGATTCTGTCCACTAAGACAACTTTTGGAGTGATAGAGGAGTCCTATGCACTGTGGTTCATGTCGTTACACAAGAAGTAGAAGCACAAACTGGAGCTAAATGCTCTTGCTCCTAAAGGCTGGTAGAAGATCTTTAAGAGCATCCAACAGGCTTTGCGCCCCAGCTGGTAGGTCCCACGTTCTGGTTCCGAAGTGATTCAGGTTGGAGAGTGCTGCCTGGGTTGCTGAATCACCCATTACGCTTCCTGAAGCAGATGACTGTTGGGATGTTTCTGAGCAGCTTCTCAGCCAAATACTGACTCACGATGATCTTACTTTCCTACTGAGATCTGCTGAGATCCCTTACAGCATGGGAGCGCTGCTGACATTTATTGCCCACGTACTTATGCTACCAAGGTCCCGGGATCAGTGGGGCAGTGATCTGAGAGGAATCAGCCACTTTTTCATCACTGCGATAATGTTTTTGTGGAATAATAAGTCTTTTTTCTTTTTTATATAAGAGGGTTCCAACAGAGGTTTTATTTCAATCGGACTGCCTCACCAGCAGATAGTCCCCAGGGCAATGGAATATAGTGGTGTCTGAAGCCAACAAAGAGGTCTAACACACAGCCAGCTTCCCGTGAATTGTGTGTACCGTGGGTGGGCACAGGGCACGGCCCGGAAAACTGCCAGACATACCTGAGTATCGAAATGAAAACCTGAGCGACAGAGTCTGTGCCTCACACTGTAATTGTGTGAAGCAACTTTCGAGACCGAGACAACTAAACAACATATGCACTGGAACAGAACCTCAGAGGAGTCTTTTTATTTTGTTTCATTTTAACTTAAAAGTTGGAAGGGCTCTGATGGGATGCCGTCTCCTCGCACGTGTACTTTCACATCCCTTAAATATCAGTTCCAGCTGTGCTTCACCTTCCAGTATATTTTTTTTCCTAGCACAGTTTTCAAACCCTTGAAAAGCCACTGGCAAGAGAACAACAAAAGGCCACTCTTTCTTTTCTGTTATTATTACCACCACTAGAGAGGAATTAGCCCTTAAATGTAAAGTGGGGTCTTAAAGCATTGTTATCAAACCACGTTCGTTTTCCTTGAGCCCCACAGAGGTGTCTGCTTTGCAGTTGTACTTTGCATCGACTTTCAGATTTCCACTTTTGGTGGAACATGGAACAAATTACTGCAGCAAAGTAATAATATAACTATTTCTGCTTTCATATTGAAGCAGCTGGTGTCATTTTTGATCCATTTATTAAATCAATTGGACAACAGTAAGACCTGATAATTTTCACTCTCAAATATTAAGATTTGACAAGGTTCAAATGAATTTAAAAAATCCTTCAAAATAAAAACATTTGCATGGCTAATACAAACAAAATACATTTGTTATCTCTAGTAAGTAAATGGTTTGATTTTATTTTCATCGGTTCCTAGTGGAACTGAGAACTGCTTTTTGAAACTGGATTTTTTTTTTTCCACAGCTAAAAGAACTTTTATTCTTTGGTATGTTTTAAATAAATTTAAGAGACTAGGAGAAAAACAGGGGTTTAAGTCATTTTGTTAAAAGAGTCGAACGCAGTCAATCGCGGGTACTTTTGTATCAAAATCCATTCTGATTAATTAAGAAAATTGCTTCTCACTGGCAAGTGTGCAGGGCACAACGTTCGTGTATCTGATTCAGTCCTGAGCGAAAGAGCAAACCCCGAGACAGTACCACAACCCGTGGCAATGAAATGCGTGTTGGCTGCCGTGAAACCCGTGGTGGCAGCTCTGACACAGCGAGGTAACAATTTGAGAACAGTAATTCAATAATATTAATTTTGCACTGGGAATCATATCAGGGAAGAAAGTGGGCAGAAAAGGAAATTTGCCTTCAGAAACACAGAAAATACCCAGAATCAGAGGAACGCTTGGCCTGAGTCCGACTCCTCGGTGGTGTAATCGGATGGGAATTAACCGGCGGGTGGAGAGCAATTGGTGTAGAGCAGGAAGGGGCTGGTAAGAGAGTGAGAGTGAAGACCTGAAATCTGCGGGGGGAGAAACTTTACAACTTGTTTTTCTTCCTTTGCTTCAGCACCCGAGGTGGTGTAGCCTAGCAGGAGTGAGATTAAGAATGCAAGTTTTTGGGTCTCGTTTAATTTGTCATGCTGTTACCCTCATGCCGGGAGATGATTAAGGCAGTAAAATGCGACCTCTCTCCATTAATCGTTAGCAAAAGGATGGTCTCCCGGAGATCCTATTAGTGGAGCTTGAACTGTATTTCAGCTGTTCTGGTTTTGTGCTGCCTGATGCACACTATGCCGCGATGCTTTTCCTCCTGGCGCGGTCAGTAACGGCTGCTCTGTATACGCTGGTTTCAAAATACGCTACTTCAAAAATGGGAGTCGGAAGTCAAGGGAGAGGATGGGCAGGGGGTGAACAAGGGAAGGCAATCTTGGGGATTTTACATTGATATTTTTTCTAAAATTGGTCTAAAAGAATTAAAATACGCTCTTCCTCATAACATCCATATGGAATTGTGGTAGGACCCATTACTAATTTTCCCTTCAAAATTACTGGGTCAAATTCATTCTTTTGTACCCCAATGACCCCAACCAGCTGTACGTTAGCTTTTACACTCACTTTCAGTGTTAAGTGCAGAAGAAGCAGTAGGAGGTTTAGGCAAAAGATATCCTGCTTGTCTTCGGCTTTTTGGGTGGTATCTCTGCTTGTTCTGTTAGATGGTGTTGAGCAAGTACACCACTGAAATGGTGGGTTTAGGCCCCAGCTTCTCTCATAAACCTGTTCGCTACATGCCAGAAAGCAGACAGGAGGTCAGTTTACTCACTTATCCAGGGACCCCTGTGGTCCAAGGGCATCGTTAGGGGAGAGAGAGGAGTTTGTATTTAAAACTTGTTCTTTCAGGTCACGTATTTTGTGTATCTGAGGAGAAATAAAATTAATTAGCTGTGTTACGTCCATTTGACATCATCACTCCAAACCTGCAATATGCCTGGAAGCAAGATTGCCTCCCAAGCTTTCACACTGTATATTTGAGTCAGCTTTCCTCCTGACTGCACATATTTACTTCAAGTAAATGATAAAGCATTCATCTTTACTGTTGTGAGTATTTGGAAAATATAATTTTCTTGGCTTGATTGCTCAAATATTTCTCTCAATTTTCAAACGTATACCATAAAGTTTTCACATTGCTCTGCATTAGTTATGCATTTCTTTCAACAAGGAAATGGTAGCATTTATTTATCTCACGTGGCCATTCAAACCAAGAAAGTTTTCAATTTAGTATTAACGTTTCCTGAAAATGTACAGGTAATATTCAATATTAGCTCCAGCTGAAGGTTTGGCAAAGTGTCTCCAAACAGCTCATAAATAGGAAGAAGATAATAACTCACTCTTCCACAGCATTTTTTTCATGTTTGAAGATGACTCTGAAACAGAACCTCAAATCCCAACATCCACATAGAGAGCAAGGCTTTGAATTCCCTCATGCAAGCCTGCAATTCAGTTTTAAATTGGATTAACCCCCTCAAAAGAATAATTTCCCAGATTCCTAATTGTGAATAATTGTGCCCTGGCAGCACAGAAGTTTACTGCGATGACGTACTATCATGAAAACTTCACGGGCATTTAAGCTTCCCAGATTTCTCAGCACAACCTTTGGACCACAGCTGCCTTTAACGCTGACCTGTCCTTCTCAGCGGTCCAGTCTCCTGCCCTGCAGCTCAAGCGAGTGTTTCCTAGTGAACCCACCTGCATAAACAGGAGGTTTAGGATCAGAACAAGCGTATCTGCTTTCCCAGCAAGTGATGGAAAACTCTCACGTAGCAGGCATCAAAGCGTCCTCACTGCCTGGCATCTTACTGATACTTTATAACCGAAAATTGGGGCAGATGCGCATGTTTGTGCGGTGTCCATTGTGCTTTTCCAGTCTGCTGTGTGCAAAGAAATCTTCAGTATTGGTAGGTGGAAAGGCAAAATCCTAGGTTTGCTTCCATCTAATTTCTAAAACACTGGGAGTTCAAACATTTTGAAGTTACACCAGAATATTTGCTTCATTTGCAGAGTGAGAGTCAGTGCCTTTTGCAGCACTCAGAATACAGTGTTGCCCCATTTGCAGTCAAGGATGGAAAATGGATTGCAACCACTCAACAGAGGCAGAGGAGTGGTGTTAGGTGAAGGTGGATACTGGGCTTTCAGGAAAGTGGGATGCTACAGGGATATAACGTGCTTGCTAATGGCCAGGCATATTCGCCCTCGGGGAAAATATCTTCTCAAATACTTCCCTGTGAATTCAAATAGTTTGAAGGGATCGAGAGAGGAGGAGGTATGAAAACAGGCACCATCAGGAAGGTTCAGCCATATTACTTTGTAACATGGTTCTAAATAGCATGTTCTGCATAGCCATTCCCTTCACAGGACTGTTCGAAGAGTGCAGTAACCACCTGTGGAAACTTATCCTACAAAGTATTACCAGGCTGTAACAGCCAAGGTGAGATCTCCTCCTCCTTAAAGAAGGCAGAAGGTCCTCCTCTAGTCCCTTTGGGTGTCCAGACCTGTCCAAATAAACTGGCAGCTAGAAATAAAATTATTTTCTGGGGAAAAAAATTTGTCAGCTGTGCACCAGGCTGTATTAGAGAGTGTTTAAATACCTATTGGCTGAGAAGCCTGAGTAGAGCTGATCAAGTGTAATATCCAGCAAGGATATTAAGTGTAAGTGCAGCAAGGATAATACAGAGAGAGGCTCTAAATTGTTCCCCCCCAGGGAATTTGTGGGTGGCACTCCCCAGAGGAAAGAGCTCTTGAGTTTATCGCTAAAAGGGTACAAATCCACCGCTGCTGCCTTGCAGAAGCTGCCGTTGGCACCAACCATAACGTCGCTGGAAACCTCAGACTGCAAACTGAGTGGTAGCACTGTGTGGTGATGGATTTACTCTCATTTACCCGAGTCTCTGCAGAGCTTCTCCACATAAAATCTGTTTACCTTGTTCTCTGTTCCAATACTACACTTTGTCCCTAATTAAGAAGGTAAATCATAAAACCTAGCTATGAAATCAGTATTTCATGTAACTAAGTATCATACTGGGTAAACATTTATCACTTCAGATGTTCCTGGCAGAGTGAGTCTGAAATTTTATGGCCCTAATACCTAAATCTTAATTAAAATAGCTTTGACTTTTTCCTTCAGACGCATTCTTCTCTCTCTGGGTATCACGAGATTAAGCAGGTACTGCTATGTTTTAATTGTTTATAGGTAATCCATTTGTTTTGTTATAGACTAGATGCTCCGACAGCCTAAAGCAACAGTGCAGAGAAATCTAAATGCAATTAAAAAAGAAGTAGGCAGACACTCCATTGGTTGTGTACTGCATTAGGAAAGCTCTGTAAGTCAAGGAATAGCTAATTCTATACATACAGGGTCCATTCAGTTAGCTATAAACCTGACAAAATACAATATTTTGCTCTCTTTTCTTTTTAGGCTTTGTTTCCATTCCCTACAGCACCAAGAGGATGGCAAATAAGGAGAGGGAAACTGGCAGGGTTTGATTACATTCGTGTTAGGTAAGAGTTCAATTAGGAGTAATCATGCTGAATTTTTAAATCGTGTTTTGTCATTTAATAATTAAAATGTTTTAAAATGAGAAATAAAGATCATCTCCATTCAATAAGTGCTTTTGAATATGTCTAAGCTTCAGCATGACCCTTTCCTGATGTATGGCACTTCCTTTGAGCTCCAGCGCTTCTGCTGAGTTTTTTTAAAAATGAAATTGAAAACTTACCTCGGTACAATTATTCTGAATTCAACCTTATTCTTTACAAATTTTAATTCTGAAAGAGCCTGCCCTGCTGTTTGTGTCCTCTTTTATTCTGTCTAAACACTGCGGAGTCTAAAGCAGCTTCTTCCTAAGACTCCTCCAAAGTTTTGACCCCTCGGTGTGGTGTGGTCGGTCCCAGGGGAAACCGAAAGGGCGGTACAACACCAGTGCCCACTCCCAATGCCTTTTTACACCGAGATGTGAAATGCAACTGTAAATATTTTGAGGTTTCAGCCCTTTTAGGTTGGTACACAGCATCTGACTCACTGGCTGCTGCACAGTGCCTGTGTGTGCTGTTGTGTGTCAGTGCAAGAGGAGAAAGCAGATGATACCGCTATTATGCAAAATCACTTCCACCCACCCTCGTGACTCACCGGCACGTCACCCAACAGGATTTACATCAGTTTCAAAATATATCTCCGTCCGTTATCCACTCCCGTCTCAGCAGATTATTTATTTCTTCCTTCCACTCCTTCTCTGAATGACGACAACGGGGCTGTGCGTTTCCCTCTCGGAAGCGGAGCAGGGCCGGCGGCTGCGGCTGGCCGGTTCAGCTGAGTTTGCCAGAAGCAGTAGTCTCTTGCTTACGGACAGAGCAGAAATGCCGTGTTGCAAGGGCGGCATCTTCCCTCTCCATTGACTGACCGAGCCCTTTTCCTGCGAAGGAGGTTTTCTCCTTCTTCAGCTAAGATTTTTTTTGCCTCTATTAAGAGCAGGTCCATTTGTTTGTATCGCCAAGAGTTGACTCATCTGTGAATTAACGTAAGGTAGCGCTGATCTGCGCTTGCTGTGATGTGCCAGTCTGGCAACGATGACGACTCAAGGGCTGGTTACCTTAAGACAGACTCATTTGCCTCAGTTTAAATTTGCTACTGCTTTTAACACCTCAGTCAAGCAAACTGCAGCGGGAAGTCTGTCGATTCGGGAAAGGAAAATCAAGAGAATCTGTTTTAGAATAGCTCGTTATTCTCCGGTGGTAACACGCTATCTCAGTATTGTGGAAGCGGTATAACTGATTTTGACCTGTTAATGATATTAAATAATTAATTGCATTCTTATTTATTTGAGGAATTCTACTCAATTATGAATTTTGTGTTTCTCTGCTCTGCCGTATTTTGTGTCTAAATGCAAGTAGATGACATTTAATTATATTTGAATATTTGGCCTTAAAATAAATTGAGATCAGATGGATTTACAAATCTGAGCACCTCTGGAAATTTGGAGGTTTAGCTCTGTGCCTCTTTTCCCAAACCTGCAAAACAGCACCATTCCAGCCTTTGGGCTGCTGCCAAAGTAGATACACACACATTGCATGGGATGCCGCTCTGGTGCGCAGACTAGGACATGGTGTATAAAAGCAAAAAGGTCTATTAGGATGAAGATCTATCCTAAGGAGGACCCCGGCTGCTCTCGAGGAGGCACGGGCACGCAGAGCCGGGGGAGCATTGCCCTCTGCAGCGGCTGCTGAGTCGGAGCCGTCTGTCACGCTCCGGGGACCCCAGGGCTCCCTGGCTGTGTTTAAATTTGCCTTCATCGGTTTTCCCAATCGCTGACGGAGCTCTCAGCTCTGGCTTTGTCTGAAGGCCCAAACCTAAAGTAAAACCCTCCAGAAGAAGCTTCACTCGCCCGCCCTGTAATCCAGGCCACGCGTACTGAAATGTGATAGCTGATAAATATCTGGCTCTTCCCACATTTTCCACAATTCTTTATTAGGTAATCTCCATGCGTCACTTTCCCGTGCACATACCTAAGTTCATGCCAGTTTTTAATTGTCAGAAAGTTTTTCTTTATCTTCTTCAGTAACTTTTCAGGCCTTCAGTTCCCCATAAAACAATACATCTTTTTAAAAAATCTTGAGTATTTACCTTTCCCTAGGAATTGTTTGCAGGTGAAAAATAAGTCTTCCTACTCTGACTTCAGGCTTTACTTTATTTCCTCTTTAAACATCTGTTTGCAATTACAACTAACCAAAAAATAGGACTGTGCAGGAGCTCTCACCTGCTGGAAAGCTGCATCCCAGTCCCAGCTGAATTCCTTTCAACAGACCGTTTTCTCCTTGGCTAGTCATCACAGACGTTTTGAACAAAGATCTTGTTGCAAATAATAATTCAATTTTATTGTCCTTACTTCAAGAGCTTCATCATTAGGTACTGGTTAGGTTTTGAAAACCCATTTTAATATAACTAACTTTATTTATTAGAGCGATAATTGTCCTGAGCTTGAAAATGGTGATGTACAACTTTCTTGCTGTGCTGTGGCTGAATGATGAGCTGAAGTTTCTGCTTTTTCACACACGGCACCAAAATTTCAACTTAAACCCTTACCAGATTTCACAGTAAGACATTTTTAATAAGTGCTGCTTGAAGCACTGTGATACTGCTGTCATCCTTTGAAAGTACAAAGCAGAGGAGCTATACATTGGATAAAAATCTGTTATTTTTAAACACTATGGTTTTCTTTTTAGGTTTCCTTTTTAGGTTTTCTTCCCATCTATTTTTTGACATTTTAACCTGGCAAATCTCATCTGAAATCCACATGGGAAGAAGTCAGTTCACTTGGATACAGCTGATCGCAAATGGTTGAAAACTCAAGTTGACACAGAAGAGCCAAAAATGAGGCAAACTTTTATTTTCATTTTTTAATGGAGAGGGTGGCACTACAATAACTTCAGTAGAATTATGGCTTAAGGAAGTGTTAATTTATTTAGCTCTTTAAGACTACGTGTTTTACTATATAATAAGTACTATCTCAGCAAGCCATTTTGAGCCAGCTGCAGCAGCTACTTGTTGAAATTCTGAGCTTTGTTACACAGTACTGTCCTGTTGGGCTTAAACACATTCATTCTCTGGTCTTCATCAAAAGAAATTTATAGTCATGACTGAATAGAAAATAAATGTTACTTAAAAGCTTGACAGCTTTGAAAATCACCTTCTCCTAAGAATTATCCCTTACCTTCTGTTGCTACTTGGTTTTAAAAGGGAAGCAGTTTGTATTATCTATGTACAAAACCATCAGAGAGCTGCCTGGGAAGAAATTGTCCCACAACGACATGAGCTTTTCATTAGCTGTCTTCCTCTTTGGGTCTCTTGCTAGTCCTCTCTCTTGGGTCATGAGATGAACTCACCGCACTAGAGCGCTTGCCTCAAGAGGGCATCAAGGACTGTAGATTAAGATAAAATAATTATGACCTTCTTCCTGATCTTCTTTGATGCTGGCCTAGTGCGTGACAAGAAACATAACAGATTTATACAGTATGATCAGACCCAGACCTCAAGGTGAGGGAGAGGGGAAATGAAGCTCTAGTGATTTCTGGCATTGAAGATCCTCATGCAAAAACATGAGGAGTCCTCCTCAAAAAAAATCAATACGGCTGTGGGGGGAGGTCAGGGAAGTCAATTCCGGCTCTGCTAAAGGAACATTTTTCTCTTCCCATCTTCCAGTAGGAGAAGAGTCAGAGGCTTGTGCGAGATTGTATGCTGATACTGTTGTCTGAAAAGCAGATTCATGCCCAGCGTGCAATTAACCAATCTCACACGCTCAGGAGAGATATTGTATTTATTCAGGCGTGGGGGCTAGGTGGAATTTCCACAAATCAAGCACACCTTAAACTGGTTTCCCTGTCATATTTTTACACAAAAATTACAAGGTATTCCACTCCCAGTCACAATGATTGGTTAGTAATTTACATATAGTTATAATATCTGCTCTTCAATCACTGTGCCTGCATGGGGGAAGGGTCTTCACCTGGGCAAGGATCTTCTTGACCTGTGGGTGTGTTTTTTAATATTATAATGAAGGCAGTTCACTTCAGGATACCTTGAAAGTAAGTTTTGCTGCCAAGTTGGCCAGCTGGATATTTATCTTGCCAGGTTGTGAAATAACTCATCCTATACACAATCAGTCCTTGATGTTAAGGTCCAGAGAATAGGGACTTCAAACACAGCATCCTGTTCATTACTAGTTAATTAAGGTTAGAGGGACTTCAAACAACACAGTGTTCTGTTCATTATGAGTTAACTAAGGTTAACATTAATAATACTAACATAAGCTAACTTCTTAGGTCAGGATGTCCTACGTCAATATCACCGTGAGCAAATAGCATTTGCCTGTGAGGAATGATCCAGGCAAGGGAGGAGGAATTCACGAGTGACCATGGTGTTAGTCACAACTGTAAAGGCTTCGAGGCCTATTTTTATACATGATGGTATGAGCACTTCAGATCAGCCAGCCATATGGCTTTCTGTAAATGCAGCCTGGCTACAGCCCTGTTATTGCAAAGCAGAGACTGGGAGAAGCCTAATTTCAGATAAAACCAGTAAGTTTCTTCATCTGCATGGAGGAAAGAGAAAAATGGGGGTAAAGAAGAGAAGCCAGAGAACAAGAGCTATCATCAAAGAAAACCTCTCATCTCAGCCATAGTGGTGAAGTTACTCTGAACACAGTGAGGAGAGAGACTAAACAGTCATTTTAGTGAAAAATCAGCCTTCTCCAGACACCACCTAACACAGACAAAGTCCGCTCATTCACGCCCAGAACATTGCCTGAATTTTGCATTTACTCGGCTGCAGTTTTCAGAAGGAGCTGTGCTACAGACCCAACCGCTGCTGGAGGGCATTGCCTCGCTTGGCCGTTAAGTCCGTCCACAACACCACTTCGGTGCACAGATTATTTTTTCGCCATTTCACGCCGCACCTGGGACCCCTCACTGTGCACCACGGGTTTATTGTACTGCATACATCTGTGCCAGCAGAGCAGCCTGCGTCAGCTGGCCTCACAGGATGGTAGACCGATAGCTCGGCGAGCATCGGTTCTATTGTTTGCATTCCTAATGGCTGAGACAAAGTCATGAGCTGCTGCTCACCACAGCTGTATCACTGAGACTATACCAGTGCATTCAACGTTCAGCTGGGTTCACACGCAACAGGACGATAGCAGCAGAGCATCATTTGCTTGATGCTCTGTGTGTGATTCATCGTAAGGATAGGGAGAAAAAAACGCAAATTTAAATAGCTTCAAGAACAGTTAAAAAGCAACAGCAAAAAAAGAAAAGTTCATCTTGAAGCAGCCCACCATAACACTGCAAAACAGTGATTTGCAAAGAGCTCTGTGTAACAACTGCAGCTTGAGACAGGAGACTGGAGACATCATAGTACGGAAACAAAGCGCTTGGGATTCAGTAAGAGGTGAAGACATCTAACTCTGTCTATGGCCCATTATCCCCAGTGGGGATCTAAGGAACAGCTTGAGAGCAATTCAGCTGCCCGGCCAGAAGGGCTTCAAGTCGGGTGGATAAGCAAAGCACCTAGTGCTGCGTGGTCCAGAGAGCATCCAGAAGGATATAGACCTCCCGTTGGTTCCCATGTCTTACCTGCCAGTCCTACCAGGGTATCTCAGCTGTCGTATGGTGTGCGCAATGGCGCTGGACACCTCTGTTTACACACCTGTAACAAACTCTACACCTCGGGTTGTCTCTAGTGAGTGCCTGGACACCCGGCTCACGTGCAGACGATGTGATTTTTGCTGCCGAGAGCTGAATCTCACACCTCGTCTTGCTTGGTTAAGCTGCCTTCTGTCTGCTGACTCTGCTCCTTCCATTCTTTCGCAGGAGACATTCATGCTGATAGAGGTTCCTTTGCTGTGTTATTCAAAAAGGTTGGATACTTAGAATTTATTTATTTGAGATATTATTTGCAAAGATTTATTTAAATCAAGATAAGGTAAGGTGTTATTAATCATGTGAAAAAAAGGAATATTAGCACTGTAATAGCTGACTTGCTTTAAAAGATGGTTGCAAAATTCACATTTATCTTTTAAAAATCAAACCATAGTTTGGGGATTTTTTTTATTATCAGGAAATAGTTCAAGAGAAATAACGTTCCTGCATAGTTATTTTAAACATAAATGGATTTTGTACTATTTTTCAGGTCGGATTATTAAATTCCTTGGAGTCAGGAGCGTGTGAGCCAATGAGTGATACAAAGGCCTGAATGAGGAACCTGAATTGTCTTCCAGCAAAGCAGAGCAACAGGAAAATTATAGGTTTGATTCAGTATTTTAAGTGTAATCCTAGCCTGACTGAAACAAGTGGCAAGACCATAATTAACTGAAATGGGGATGGTATTTAACTGATTCATTTTAGCTTTTCCAGTTTTGAAGCTCTACGGTTTGAAGTGCTTGTAATATTTAAAAAAGAAAAATATTTTCATTATTACAACAGCTTTTCTCAGCTAAACACAGAAGAATCCTTTTCTTCCTTTCCTAATCAGAAGGTGAGCTAAAGTATTTAACGGACCTAAAGCTTTTTATTTAAGATTTTAAGGTTATTTTTAGACTCTACCAAAATAATTAATATATTTTTCCATTAGAAAAAATTAGAAGATTATTAGAAACAGCTACTTTACAGTACCAACCACATTAATTATTGGAGAAATGCCAAGGTGCATATACCATAATCCATTACGGTATCAGCAATAGTTTAATTATAAGTTTTCCCCAGAGTTTGGTCCCACTTGAAAAACACTCAGGGTAATGGGTTTGAAATTGTCCTTTGTACTACGAGTGACTACTACAGCAGTCACGCTGTTGAACACGATGGCAGTAACTGTCTACGCAGCACCTAAACCAAATGCTGCAGCACGTGAAGGGGTTTCAAGAGGGCTTTAGCACTGTCATCTCAGAGACATGGTTCTGAGAGGTTTGACTCTTCTTTCATTCATCTGAAAAAATAAGGCATTATTCATATTGCCTTTGGACCACCTCTTATCTTCGGAGAAGGTGTTGCTGATGTATCCACTTTGCAAAGAGTCAATCAGATCTTTATCTCCCAAGGCTGAGGAAAGCAGCTCGTTCTAAGCCGTGGCATTTCCACAAGCTGAGAAGTCCAGGTCTAGACCAGAGAGAAAATTAGATCAAAAGCACCTTCGCCTGGTAACAAAGATGCTCACAGATATGCACTTACAAGCACTTTTCTAAATTCTTATGAAAAATTTGTCACTACAAGGGGATCACTTACGCATCTGTAGAAACTAACAGTTTAAGACAATTTATATTACACTATTTTGGTATTTGGGAAGAATCTTTCTATTTCTAGTACATTCTGCTGAAGTAAAATTGTGTTAAATTATATTCTTCAGAGTTATGTACCCCAGTTAAAAATGTGCCTGATTTACTATTTAGCACAAAATTGTTCATCACTATTAATTTCAGATTTTGTTGCCACCAGTAATTAAAATCTGATTTTTCTATGGTGTCTCTGTAAGTACGGCTACATGGATCAGCCTTACAATATTCTGCTGAAATAATAGTTTCATCAGTGTGAATACAAGTACAGCCATGGTACATCAGTATAGCAATGGTGTCAGAACTAATAATTTTCACCTGTGGAAATAAACTCAGCAAGTGTTATTATGGCACATTAAGGCAGACCCCACCACTTCACACCAGTGTAGCCGACACGGCACAGTTTGTGCGCAGGTAAGAGCGGCGGCAGAGTGACTGCATCCCACTGGTTCAACATTCATTCGTTTTTGACAGGAAATTGTCTGCTGAGGGGTAAAAAAGAAGGTAAAAATATTTGTCCGTTTAGAGCCAATGGCAGTAAGGAGATCCTTACTGAGGATGTGCATCACGGACATTTCTCTCCAGGCAAAGATTACACGTCATGGTCTGAAAAAGTAAATTTCAATTTAGGCCTTACAGTGTCTCTAAATGTGCAGAGCCCTTCAAAGCAGTCTCGATGCCCAGTATATAAATGATAAAGGCTGATAAAGCCTGTGGTGCCGTATCGGTACTAACATCTCTCCCACAACAGCCCCAGCAGCAGTACAGACCTGTCGCTTTGCGATGAACCTCTCTTCGCTCCCCTTTGCTGGGTGCTTCCTATTGCATTCATCGAAGCTCATGATGTTTGTTTTCATATTCTTTTCTGACACCTACGTGCTGAACCGTAACCTTGAACTGAGCTGTAAAAACATCAGTATAGGTAATTCTGATCCACAGTTTCACAAGGACCAACTGGGATTTTGGGGACGGTTTGGCTTCAGTAGCTGGTCAAAACTTTGCCTTTTCATCTTGCCTCTTCAAACATTTTCTGTGCTATTGGTAACTGAAAAATCCATATATAATTTAATTTTTCCAAACCTTTAATCAGTGGAGCATAATGAGTATATTGATCAAATAATCGGTCAGCGTACACTTTGTCTTATGGTGCTTTGGAGCATTGACGAGTGCTGCAGTATGATGGGCACCAATTCATGTGCTCTGATGCCTGGTCCAGGTTGGGTAACCCCTTACGAGCACGTTACAAGTCTCTTGTAACAACACAATCAACAAGTACATCATGAAATATAAACAATTCTGAAACAGTATTGTCCAAGAAATAGTTTTACTCATGTCTATGAAGTTTCACATGGGTGAATTTGCAAGTCAGGTTGCTGTTTAGCTATGGGGATAAAGACAAGGATGCATCTGAATTTAGGGCCCTAAAACCAAGCAGGGATTGCGGGTACTAAATGCTTCTAAGAAAACCAAGCTGCTGAGAAGAGAGGAAGAATATCACTTAGCAATATGAAACCATTCCAAACTGCAGCCTCTGGCAGAGTGGCAGTTTATAAATCCAAGAGGAAAAAGGAAGGGAGCAGTGGAAGAGCGCAAAAGAGTGAGAGCAAGGGGAAGACGGAAAAGTTGGAGTAGCAGAAGGACAAAGAAGTAAGAGATTCAGTAGGGCGCATGCAATGACCTACAACAGAGTGATGCAACCAAGGTGATACAAGAGAGCAGAAGCAGCAAGCAGGGAGCAAACAGGGGTAAGCCATTGCCCTGGGCTCCGGTGTGGAAAGCGGGTCCTTACCAAGAGAGATGGTTCCATGTACCCCAGATCAACATTTGTTCTTACAGTCACTTTCTCCATCATGTTTATAGGTGAAGTTAAGTTGGAAACAGTTTTTCTGTTTTCTGTCAGCCAAAGCAGGTAACCAATACGTGGGAAAACAGGTGGGTTTCAGCTGGACCAGATAGCAGATCTGCCTTGGACTGACACTGCTACTGAGACAGTAGAGACAAAAAAATGGCGAAACAGTATGCAAGAATAAAGTAACTGTGTAATGATGTCCACACTGCCCATGAATTTCTCCTGAAGAGTCTGGAAAGAAAAGGCAAGCCTCAGCCAGGCTCTATTAGAAGTTATCAAAATGCTACATTTTGAATATTTAACTTAAAATCTAGGTTTGTTGTGGAAGGAAAACTTGACAGCTCAGGAACTACAGGAATATTTTCACACAGAAAAAAAATCAGAAATCTATTTAAAAAAGAGAAAAATATTAAAAGGCCTGCGACAATGTTTTATAGCCTTCAGCTGCAGGATCACTCTGTGTTTTGCCTGTGTTGCTGTGGCTGTGAAGCAGGGTTGTACATTGCAAAAGGAGATGGTACAGAAGGCTGAAAGTTGCAGTCTTTTGCTTTGATGGGAAAAGATCGTGATTCCTAACAATCCCTTCGTTTAATAGTTG
Organism: Anarhynchus alexandrinus; assembly: GCA_008711295.1. Lineage (NCBI taxonomy): Eukaryota > Metazoa > Chordata > Aves > Charadriiformes > Charadriidae > Anarhynchus > Anarhynchus alexandrinus. The sequence goes on from VUYV01000107.1 coordinate 714,795, forward strand.
GTAAAATCAACAGAAACAGTAAACAGTGTAGACAAAGAATCCACTTTTGAAATATTGACATCCCATAATGTACCTGAAATTAGAGATATACAATTTAAATAGCAATTCTGAGCCCACCAGAACTCTGTTCCACTGTCAGGACATGTCAATCTCTTCAGGCTCTTCAGCGAGAGGTTGAACACGTGCGCAGCACCATACAAATCTCTAGGGACCATGGGGAATCAAAGCATAATAATTATGGACAATATTAAAAATTTTCTTGGTATTATGAGAAGATGAGATGAAATCGTTAAAATATCAAACACTTTAGTTCAAACCCAAATCATTCAGCAAAGGCTTTGTGAGAGTTTTACCCTGGCAGCTTTTTGAAAGCAGCTCGCGATCGCTCTCTAGAGGTGAAAAATAAAGATTTCCTTTCTGAAGACTCAATCCAAACAATTCGTTAGAGAGCACACTCACAGAGCCGGCAACTAAGCACCACACACTCACTCTCCTCAGTCGGGATGGGGGGAGAGAATCGAAAGAGTAAAAGTGAGAAAACTCGTGGGTTGAGATAAAGACAGTTTAATAGGTAAAGCAAAAGCTGCGCACACAAGCAAAGCAAAGTAAGGAATTCATTCACTGCTTCCCATGGGCAGGCAGGTGTTCAGCCCTCCCCAGGAAAGCAGGGCTCCATCACGCGTAACGGTTACTTGGGAAGACAAACACCGTAACTCTGAACTCCCCCCCCCCTTCCTTCTTCTTCCCCCAGCTTTACATGCTGAGCATGACGCCACATGGTATGGGATATCCCTTTGGTCAGTTGGGGTCAGCTGTCCCGGCTGTGTCCCCTCCCAACTTTGCGTGCACCCCCAGCCTAGTCACTGGTGGGATGGTGTGAGGAGCAGAAAAAGCCTTGACACTGTGCAAGCACTGCTCAGCAATAACGAAAACATCCCTGTATTATCTACACTGTTTTCAGCAAAAATCCAAAACATAGTCCCATACTAGCTGCTATGAAGATAATTAACTCTATCCCAGTCAAAACCAGCACAGCCTACATAGGACAAAAGCTTAAACCACCACATTTTTTAGAAAAGCAATACTGGGGCAAATAAATAGTGAACAGCCCTATGACATTGTGCAGGCTCACGCTTCTTTTTGTAACTCTTTAATGTAAAAGTGCAGTTGTCTATTCAAAGCTGGCTCTCCAGCATCTACTTTTACTCCACTTAGCTTTCCCTGTAGTTTTCCCATTGGCTCTGTCCAATGCAAGACCCTCCAAGTGTCCACACAGCCTCAGCTTTTCAGGTTCCACCAGCACCACCATGTAGCCCCAAAGTCTCAGGGAAATATAACATTGCAATAATCTGCTTATGGACTCAAACAAAGCTCAGGGAAATCACATTCAATTCAATGAAGTTGCAAGAATTCAAATATTACACTTGTATCTCCCCTGACCCCACAAAACGTGAGCTTCTTGGTGATACACAAAACCCCGACCTTTGCAAGATGAAGTATTCATTATTTACTCTATCTTTGATTCTTGCAGTTAATGCCATGGTACAGAAAGTGGCAGAGTTCATTTATTTGAAGCAACATTAAGAGATCCCATCCCCACAAAGTGAAGAGTGATACCATTTGCTTATGACTCAGCTCACGTACTGTGCTCTTAAAGATATTTAAGTCAGTGTAAGATAAACTATACACTGTCTGCCTGGAGACAAATACTAAGCTGCTGGCAAATGTTAGTCTTTCACTCTAAGAATCCAGTCCCAGTTGGGCAGAAGGCAAACACTGCATTTGTTGACATTAGCGATGGAGCAGAATTCAAACATCCCTTCTGCAGTAGGAATTCCGCCAAAAAAACCAAATTCACATCCAAAGGTATTTGGGAAGATGTCACCTTCTAAACACTTCTGCTCAGGAATCAGTCACTGCACTCAATGTGTTTCTCTATCTAATAGTTCAGCAGAACATAATGCATTTATTTTCCAGAAAGCTTTCAAAATCAGTAACACCTTTATGAAAATTAAACTAATACAGAGGTTTAAAAGCTGAGCATTTCAAAATGCTCATATTAAAAAAAATAAATAAAAGAAACAAACCAAAGATCTCACATCTTCTGCTGGTCAGTGTGGCTCGCCATGTTTAACAGCTATAGTCCTTAAAACAAAAGCAGCCCCAGAAGCAAATGGCTGAATACTGCAGGAGCACTCACCACCCTCTACCCAAGAAAATAAGAAGTCTCGGGATCATCTTATCGGTGTTTATGAATAACCGATGGGAGGGTGTAAAGAAGAAGGAGCCTGACCCTTCTCAGTGGTGCTCAATGGGCACAAAGTGAAACACGGCTTATTGCGTCTAAACATAAGAAAGCAGTTATACTGCACGGGGGTTTGAACACCGCAGAAGGTTGCCCAGAGAGGTTGTGGAGTCTCCAGTCTTGGAGATTTTTCAACACTTTACTGGACACAGTCCTGAGCAATCTGTTCTAACTGACCGTGCTTCAGCAGGGCAAGGGTGGACCAGATGTTCTTCAGTGGTGCCTGCCAACCTCAACTACTATCATTCTGTGTTGTGGTCTCATCAGTGTGGAGTTGAGGGGACTGATCACCCTCCTCGACCCACTGGCAATGCTCTTCCTAGGGCACGCTGTTGGCCTCCACTGCGAGGGCACGTTGCTGCCTCACGCTCAACTTCTTTTCCAAAAGGAGCCCCAGGTCCTTTTATTGCAAAACTGCTTCCCAGCCAGCTGGCCACCAGCCTGTACTGGCACATTCTTCCCCAGATGCGGGACTTCACATTTCCCTCTGTCGAACTTCATGAGGTTCCTGTCTGCCCATTTCTCCAGTGTATCATGGGGCCGCTGAATGGGGCCATCTGGTACAGGAGCCACTCCTCCCGGTTTTATATCACCAGCAAATATAGTGAGGGTGCACTCTGTCCCATCATCCAGGTCATTAATAAAAATGCTAAACAATATGGGCCCCAGTAGTGACCCCTGGGGTACACCACTAGTAACTGGCCTCTGGGTGGACTTCATGCCACTGATTACAAGCTTTTAAGCCCATCAGTTCACCTGTTTTTTCAGTCCATCTCACTGTCCACTTACCTAGTCTGTACTTCATCAGTTTGCCAATGAGGATGCTATCGGAGACAACATCAAGGGCCCCGCCGAAGTCAAGATAAACAACATCCACTGCTCTCCTCATCCACTGAGCTAGTAGTTGTCTCATTGTAGAAGGCTATCAGGTTGGTAAGACGCAAATCCACATTGCCTACCCTTAATCACCTTCCTCTCCTTAATACAGTTTACTCCATCATCTTCCAGGGGATCAAGGTGAGGCTGAGCAGACAGCAGTCCCTGATCCTCTTCTTGCCCTTTTTCAAGATAGAGTGATATTTGTTTACTTCCAACAAGTTCGTTTGTGGTTTATTTCCCTGAAGTTCACTGAAATTCTCTCCCACTGTCCTCAGCTGTGGTGATGCTCTCCCATACCCCTTCCTGCTCAGTAACAGGAGTTACTAGCTCTTTTCTGCATGTCCTTAACTGCCCCTTCCACACGCTCCTAGCTACCGCATTTCCTCTTCTTCTGTCCAGTTCTCTGCTCCTTCTCCCCAGTCCTGCTGACCCTGCAACTCACTGCAGCTATTGCTTTCTCACACAATTTCATTACTAAGTTTTATTTGTCAGTTTTCAAATGCTATCCATCAGCATTTCAAGATATATGATACATTTACTAAAATATCAGTACATTGCTATTTTAGATGCTTCTGCTGTGCAGCAGCTGTCTCCCCTTCTCAGATTTTGAGTACAGACATGTAAATTGTGACAATCCAGTTATGCCTGCTTTTCCTATTAGGACATAAATCATCTGCTGTTACTTATTACAATAAAAATAAAGTTCCCATACTCCTCACATTCCAGAGTAGACTACATTCTTCAGTTCTTCCACAAATTACTTTCTATCTTAATCACCTGGCATGCTTCTCAGAAACAGAATGCAAATTTTCCATCTCTACACAGCTCAAACCCTGTTCCATTTGCCAGAAATCTTTTAAGAACCATAGAAATATAATAAACTGTAAAAAGAGGAGGTTTTGGTTCTAGCCTTTCCCTATAAATCAAGTCTAACAGACTAATTTCCAGGCCCTGTATCCAAAGTATCTCTCTCCACCACTAGGAAAGGCTGATGGTAGACACCAGCTATTCCATGGTGGTCACTAACATTCAATACTGTATAATCTTCCCTTCCTTATAAACAGCAATTCGGAGGCTGTTCAGGCACAGATAACTCCAATCTAGATGCATCACAGAAAGGAAATGCACTGCAGGTATTTTCCTGCAGCCCATAGAATGGACCACAGTGGAGCAGGTATTGTCCTGCAGCCCATAGAGAGATCCATGCTGGAGCAGATATCCACACTGTAGCCTCTGGAGGACCCAAATGAGACCAGGTGGACGTGCCCCGAAAGAAATGTGGCCTGTAGAGGACCCATGCTAGACTAGGTTTATCCTGAAGGACTGCAGTCTGTGGAAGGAGCCACGCTGGAGCAGGAGAAAAGTGTGAGGAGGAAGGTGAAGCAGCTAGGAACTGTTATGAACTGACCGTAACCCCCCATTCCCCGTCCCTCTGTGCCACTGGGCAGGGGGAAGGAGGTTGGGAATAAAGGAGTGAAGTCAAACCTCAGAAAAAAGAAGGCAGTAACGTGGTTTTTTGTCTGCTCCTCACCATCCAAATCTAATTTTAGTAAACTAAATCTTCCCCACCTCAAGTCTGTTTTGCCTGTGACAGTAATTGGTAAGCCATCTCCCTGTCCTTACCTCAACCCATGAGCTTTTTCACCTTGTTTTCTCCCCCGTCCCATTGAATAGGGGTAAAGAGCAGCTGGGTGGGCATCTGATCTGGCAGCCAGCCAAGGTCAACCCACCACAGCCTCTAACGAGAATTTCCCATATCCAAACTTGTGTCCTCTGCCTCTCATCTTATTACCAGGTACCTCTCAGAAGTTCTCAGGTACACGAGAAGGCTCCATCTTCTCTGTACCCTCTGCTCAGTTGTAAATACCAGTAACATCTGTTCTTGCTTTCCCTCTGCCTCTTCCCTGAGGTATGAAGAGACACAATTCTTCCAGTATGTCACAATGTCACACGCTCCATCCTCCTGACAAGCTTGGGGAGCTTCCACTGGACTTCCTCCATCGTAGTACTCCATTTCTTGTACTAGAGAGTCCAGACATGACCTCACAAGAGCTAAATATCAGTGAAGAACAGCTACCCTCTTACTAACACTCCCCCAGGAGATGGTTGGCCTTTGCCACAAGTGCAACTTGTTTTCCACAAGCAGCCCCAGGTCCTTTTCTGCAGAGCTGCTTCCTGGCTAGTCAGCCCCCAGCCTGTACTGAGGCATAAGGGTTATTCCTCCCCAAGCGCTGGACTCTGCAATTCTCTTTGCTGAAGTTTTTGCAGCACCTGCCATTTCTCCCACATGCCCACATCCCTCTGAGCAGCAAACTTGTCTTTCAGCATACTGACTGCTTCCCTCACCTTGGGGGGTCGTGTCATTCTGTTCTCCAGCTGCCTCTTGCTTCCACTCATTCCAGAAGAATCTAGCGCTGATTTAGCAGACACTTGGTACCTTGAACAGGGCAAAGCATACAACAAAGCAGTTTGCACAGTACTTACTGGAATCCTAAGCCTTTATATTGCACTTGTTTGTACGAAGGCTTTGAAAACAAAATCAAAAGAGAATTAAGATGAAGAACAGAGACAACCGTTTAGCCTGATTCCTTCTGTGATCAGGGAAGCAGGATTAAATGCTTCTAGTGGACCAAAAAAAACCCTTTTTAGCCCCAGGTAGTTTATCTCGGTTACAGTAGGCTCAGAACCAAGACAACTATCTTTGTACATAGTAATAACAAAAGCCAGTGGAAGGGGTGGAGCTGGGTGATAAAGGGGAAAACCCCTTCCACCTGCTCACACACTTTAACAACCTGGTCAACACAGTAAGCAGCTGTTATCTTCTGTAAGGAAGTGAGAGGGAGCATGCAAGCATGAGCACAGCTGAACAGTAGATCTCACTCTTTCCCCTTTTACCTATAAAAAATAGTAAGAAAAGCAAATATAATTTTACACAGTAAATATTTTTTTTCTTAGACTTCAAACCCCATTTGCTAGATGCAACCCTTGCCGTCAAAAGCCAGACTTCTCTATTAATAATTAGAGAACTCAGTGTTGGCTTATCAAAGACAACAAATTCCTCAAAAGTGTTTCTGGCTCACGATTAGAGATTTTATAGCCAAAAGCGCTATACTGCTTTGATTCACAGCACTGGTATTTTCAGTTAGGGACCAAATTAGAAAAAAATCCAGCGGTTACAGTACTTCAAATACTAATACTGCTCCTCCAGTCTCAGTCTTAATTGAAGTCAGTTTTAAAAGGTACTGCAGTTTTTACTGCATATTTAGCAACTGGAATACATACAATATGTGTAATAGCTGTGATAACTGCTACTGAAACAGACAACCCCTCTCTATACACACTAAAGGGAAGCTGTCATGTTCCCTGTATGGTAGAAAGAATGCTGCCAAAAGAAAAAGAATCACCAAAACCCCATGAGCATCTAATAGTACAGTATTTGAAGCCATAAAGTAGTCTCAAGCTTCAACCAATTGAAAAAAAACCAAAGAATTATCACAAAATCCCAGATCAGCCTGTCTTGTTCACATCCCAGGTTACTCCCATCTTCCCAATAATCATCTCATACCTTTTCTTTAGTCATGAAGATATAAACACGAAAAACATTCATACATAGGTTTGGTGGCCAAACAACATACTTGAGCATTTCTGCACAAAGCAAAAGAAATACCTGCATCTCTTAAAAGTATTTGTGCTGAAGCCAACTGCATTCTGTACCACTGCACGCAGGACACAGCATTGGTTTTAAGACTTAATACATTGCTTCAGTTTAAATACAGGTATCTACAGCTATAAGCGGTACAAGAAAGCGACACATTTGCACAGGCATGTTTATTTTTTCCTGTGTTTACAGTGCTTCGATTGTAAGTTTAAACCATTCAGAAAGCACAATTCCATACCAATTTTACATACTTTACATCACAGTTCAACAACATTAACACAATTGTATCTACTAAATCAAATGAACAAAATGGCCATGAACATTTACACTATTCTTCTGTAAACAAGTTTTTTCTTTTATAAACAATGGTAAATGGAATTAACACAGACCACCATATGAAAGAGGAATGAGCTTTTCCTTAAATAAATCACTCTGTTTATAAATACTTCAATTCTCTCAATATACATTTACAGACATCATTGATTAAAAGCAGATTACCTACACTGTTCTTTAAAAAGAAAATGTCTAGAGATGGACCACTGTGTGTTAAATTCACCTAACATAAGAAGCAAGCATATGATTAGTAGAGTGTTAAAAGTATCACTGTACTTCATCCTCACTTCTGTTTGTTTACACCAACACTGAGAAGATTGTCATGTTAGGGAACTTTTACTTGAATTCCAGCAAATTACAATCAATCTTGTAGTACACATATGGGTAGTACTCCTGCTGACTGAGGTTTAAGCCTGGAATATCCACAGTTGCCTGCAAATAAAGTTTTGAAACCAGTTATACTCTTACAATTCAGATTCCTATTCAGAAGTTGACGAAACATTCGCATGTTTCAGAAGCAAACAGGTCAGGCAAGACCTCAAGCTTAAATTTTTATATTCAAGTGACCATTTAAGCAACAGACAGAGTTAGAACTTGGATAAATGAATAACAGTATTTTTCAAAATGAAATACAAGTGCTTTTTCAAAATCTAAGTAGCTTTGTATCAATAATTCACATCTGTTGCTATAGTAAACACACTGCCACTAAATGGAAGGAAAAGTACTGCAATTATTTTTTACTACTTCCAAACATAGCCAGTTTATGAAAAGAATGTTATAGGCTGCTGAATGATCCAGGAAGTTACATCAAGTCCGGCATCTTTAATTTTCACCTTAATTGTCTTACATCCCCCTTCCCCCAAAAGGCCTGGAAATACTTTAGAAAAACAAGGAAGATTAAAAATAATCTTTTTAAATTCAGCCAAACTCATTGTGTGGTCTATCTTTAGTTAATCTTTAACTACAAAAACCACTGCTTTTCGATACAAAGTACATGAGTAGAATAAGCCTCCTAGCAAATCAGTTTTAAACATGGAAGTGAGAACTCTACAGATGGAAAGGATAACTCTATCCTGACATCAATTCAGCCTTCTTCAGCAGAGAAGGACAACTGTGTTAACTTAAAAACAAAGACAGCAATGCAACCAAAAAAAAAAAAAGAAGTTGTTTCAGTATTAAGGCCACTGTTACTGTAGACTGTGGACAATTTATGTATTCCTTCTGGGCTCAAAAAAAGATATGAAATGTGTTCAAGTTCCTTCAGTCTAGTTTCAGATCAAAGTTGACTTTGTTTGAATTCTTTGAGGATATGAATATGTATGCAGCCTATAAAATATCTTTCCATCAGTAGTAGGAAAGAATGCAGTAAGAAGTTACATGGGACTTTTATACCAGACAACTCATCAAATGCATTGGTTGCAACTTTGAATACCATCTGCTTTGCAAAAATGTAAAACAGAAGTGGTATTTTTATAAGGAGACATAATTTTCTGTACTGTAAGAGAATGATGGAGAATATGGACAGGTGTAGCTTTTTAATAAACAAAAAAAAGTCTGTTGGCTTTAAACAGACTAAGCCTAATATTGAAGGGAAGTAGCAGTTACAAAAAATACTTACATCAATGATAGCTGCTGCACTGCTGTCAAGGTGTTTGTATAAGTCATACAAAACCTCCCTCAGTTTCTTCATTGTTTTCTTATTAGGCTGAAGCAGCATTGCCTGGAAGTTAACTGGCAAACCATACCTGAGGAAGTCAAGCAGAAAACTATGAAAATGCTGAAATAAGCCTTCTTTTATCTTTCAAAGCAGAATTTTATTTTGTTTTGAGACAGAATACTATTGCTGAAGGGGAAATCCTGCTCATTTTCATTTTTGCAAGACCATCCTGTTTCTACAATTCATAAGGCATCAATAAAGTATTAAAGTAACAAAACAGAAGTCTAAATACTTTTAAAATCATTTTAAATCCTTGAGTACTTAGCACAATTCTCCAAGTTACCTGAGGCCTCGGACTAAGTCTTGAACATTCCAGCTAGTTTACTTGCAAGACTTTGCTTATGCCACTAGGTGGAGAATCTAGCCTCTACCCAATCCTCCTTTCCAGATGTGTGGAAACATTTGCCAATATTCAAATCAAGTTCCTCTTTCTTTCTTACTCAAGTTTGTCTTCAAAATAAGCCCATAGTAGATATGAAACAGACTAGAATGCAAGTCAATGTGATTTTTTTTCTCTTCTGGTTGTCTCCTTTATGACAACTTATCAAAAAGGCTAAGAAAAACCTTTCCATTTTCTGACTAAGGCAGAAGTCTTTTCAACTCTAAAAAAAAATCCAGGTCCTTCCTCCTGCAGAACTACAGCTGTTCTTAAGTCAACTTAGTCACTATACTTCTAGATAGCTATGAAGAAAAAAGCAGATAAATTTTATAGTTAGAATATTGAACGTTTTAATACTGAAAAGTTTAGACTACAAAATTCTTAGAAAGGCACGTTTTAAAGAAAAAACATACATTTCAAGATGTCAAGCTATATTACTCAAAGCCTGAGTATTTTTTATTCTGAACTATTCACATTTCCCACTTAAATAGGTGACATAGTAAGCTCTTTTTACAAGCAGCTCATAAAGCAAGCTAAGAATCAGCAGAAATTACTTGCTGAAACTTACAGAGTACCTGTAATTCCTAAAGCACTGGTGGAAAGACTATCCAAGGGGCAAGACACACAGTTATCTACCTCAAATATTCCACAACTGGCAACAAGAGCTACTGCCATCAGCTGTTCTTGTTTCCTCTTTTTGAGAAGAGTGGCATTCACACACCTTAGTCTGGTAAACCCATGCTACATGTAAATCCTTACAAAGTCTAGAAAGAAAAGCACTATTCAGGTCTGCCTCATTACCTTAAAACAGATTCAACAAAAACTCGTAGTGCTTTCACATGAATCCACGCAATGAAAGCTTCACTGAAATTAACTTTCAGCCACCGAACCAGAGGTCCCTGTGAAAGGGAAGAGGGAAAAAAAAATTATGTTGTTCAAACTTCAGAAAAAGATTCAGCACATTAAGCATGTTTGAGCAGATACTCAATATCTCTATCATGATAATAAAGAGAACTTAAAAGCAGAGTTTACTATGGACATAATGGCTCAAGGGTGTTTTGATACCAAGTAAAGAGAAATTTAACAAGACTTCTGTTGTCTCTTCAGTACACCATCTCAGCTGCTGTGGGCTAAGTATATTAAGGACCACTTCAGTAATATCTGATTATTTAATTCAACTACTTGTCCATTTTCCAACTTCATATATTATCAGCTGCAGCGTCAGCACTTGGTTCAACGCAGCGAGGAGCATTTATGCTTCAGGAAACTAAATTATCCCCGAGTAGATTAGTTGGGTGGCAGGCTGACTATGTCATGTCATCCTTGCAATGCTTACTCAGAATCACAAGTTCATGAAATCGTTACGTAGCAACAAGTCTTAGATGTCTCATGTTTCTATAATGACTAGTTTATACAGACTTACAAACTGTTTCTTCTTGTCAGTTGACAGTCTGTTCATTTCTTCTTTATCTGCTTTCATCTCTTCTTCATTATACTGGAAGTCACGGACCATAAATCTGCATTTGAAAGTGAATAAAATCAAAAGTGGCTATCTAGAGATCCTTCAAAGCGTGCGAGGCAGAACACACACAAAATAAGCCTTACTTATATTCTCTGGCTTTATGCTTGAAGTCATCCACTGCCTTCCTGAACAAGGTGACGTTACAAAGGTAACTATCTTGATCCTCAAAGAGTACACTACACAGAAAAAAGTGTCAGAATTAGTAAGGCACAAGTCACCACACACCTGACATACAGTAGCTTAAGTTGTACTTTATTGCTACTAGGCAAGAACATAAATGTAGATGATCACAAGGGATTAGTTCCCAAATTAAACACATTATACAGAAAGTAACTGAAACTTTAGCAACTGCTCTTATTACTCCCTTTGTAAAGGACAGCAGTTTCCATTTCACGTTCAGACTTCACCACTCAGAAACACTTCACACACGTCTGGATATTGTTCAAGTTAAAATCATTTTACAGAAAAAAGAGCTAAAGCTTGTTTTATACTGAAAAGTTTGGATCACACAATTTTTAGAAATGTGTGTTTTAAAGAAAAAGGAAATGGATTTAAAATAGAAAAGGACACAAAGACATAGGGTGGTCAGAGAAAAAGTGTTTCTTAGACTGTAAAGACAACCCCTAGACTTACTATTCAAGACAATACTGCTTATTTTGAGACTTCACCTTAGGAAAAAAGCTTGAAGAAACTTATACTGTTTCTTTGTGTCATATTGTCTTAAATACAAGCTTTATCCAACAGTTTAACAAGTCACCTCTTCGTAAGCTACCCCTAGATCATGGTTTCCCAGTAATTAAGTAAGAATCATTAGATCTCTCACCAGGCTTAAGTTGATCCAACTCAAACATGAAGTTACCCAGAGCAAGTTCAGATTTTATAATTGGCACAAAGCTGGTAATATCAGATCTGGCTAATTAAACCTCACCCTGTCAGTTAAAATTAGCAACACAGCAATGCTTTGTGCTCCATGTTGACTTTTTTTTCAACATGGTTACAAGATTGCTAAAGTGGCTTAACAGTATTATCAAATCCTGGCCTCAGTCTTGCCCATCACAGACATCAAGCTCCGGCTTCGTACCAAAGACCTTTGTTAGCCCGTAAGAGACAGGTTACTTTTCTTTGCACAGAAGAAAACTATCTACACTTGCAGTTCTTCAATCTTGAGCAGGTTTCAAAGGATATATGTAATTTGTTTTACGTTGTCTGAATAGAGGCATAAAGCTTACCAGCTAGCTAGCTAGTATTTGTTGCTAAACCCCATCATGCACTAGCCTGAAGTTGAATGTGCCTGACCTGAACTAGACTCACTTTTCAATTATTTTACTCATTCCACATACATTAGTTTGATAACTTTGTTAACCCTAGAGTTAGGGATCCTTTAAGTTTTTCCTCAACTACAACATAATAGAGCTTAATGAGATAAAACTATAGAACTAGACATTTTGAGAAGTTTTTGACCAATCTTTAACATCCAAAGTCACAACAGATAAAGAACACTTATAGCACATGCAAATATGAGATTTAGCATTTAACAACTTACTTGCTGGAACGTGGTACAACCATCTCCGCTAGTGTTTCATATTGCTTAACCCAGTCATTATAATTTAACCTAGAGAATACACAGGTTATGGTTAGACTGTTAGTACTGTAGTAAGAAATCTTAGATTAATGAATCAAGTTTTTCCAAAAAATGTTAAAAATGTTTTATCATCACATCTTCCAACCCAGGTGTAGGTTGCCAGAAATACAAGACATCAGGGACAGTCCTCATGCTTTTTTTAAGATTATTGCTAAATAACTATAATTATAGCAAAAGTAACATATTTTATTTTCAGTCTTTATGTAAGTTTACAGATGTAAAATTTTTGAAATCAAAGAACTATGAAATTAAATTAGTCATCATTAAGTTCAGATCTCAGGGGACCAAATGGACTTAGCTGTCAAGGTTTATCAGAAACTCCTTATGTAGCTCTGCTCTTCTGAGTTACTAATAGGAATAGTTTTTCCACAATTACAAATGGGTTTCCCAGAGTCCTGCATTTGCCTGAAGGACAACTGAGAATTTTGGAAGCCCTACTTTTCTGCAGGTGGTGGTGGTGGTGAAGAGGTTCCACCCTTTCAACACGAAAGCCAAGTGAAAGGTAAAAGAAAAATAACAGTCAAGATATTCTAACCACCTGTTTTCTGCTAAAGCCACTGCAAAACTCCTTTGCCTTCACCAGAGTTTTACATGTGACAGAGACTATTGCGTCATGCAATAAACAGCCTACTGGCTATCTCTACAAGTTGGAAGCTCTCTTTTTCCCAGCTCCAGAAAGACAGACTTGTGCTGTTTTGTCATTTTACAAGAGTCTTAGGGACATCTGTATCACCACTTTCCTTGGCCAGGGGAGAAGGTGGGTTTTCTGTCGTTTAAACATTACAGACAGGAACAACCTATTCCCGGCAAACCTTTGACATGACATAAGCAGTGTTCCATTGGTACAGACTTAGATATGTAAAAAAGCAGTGTTCTGCCAATCAGAAAAAGTGCAGAGCAAAGAAGAAAAGAGATCACTTCACTTCACTCACTGAGTAGTGAAAGCCAGCACTAACCTAAAGTCCTAACCAGGATAATTCAATCATTAAACTGTCCAGCGTAAAACAAGTCATGTTTTTACTCAGTAGTTATTATTTTCATGAGGATACCTTCTGCAAAGTGACTAGCCATGGCTAATATTAGACTTAAGTCTAATCTCCAGTTTCTTAAAGAAATTAATGAGCATTCAGCATTCCTTATAATGAGTTCTTATGAAGCCTGTTTGCCTCTACTAAGCATCCAAAAGTTTGTGTTAGTTCATGCAGGAAAACCCTAAACAAATTCAGATGTTCTTTCTTAAAGTATTATAGGGTTGTGGAATCTATTATCTTATTTAAATGTCTTATTTTATTCTGCTCCTAGGACAAACAATAAACTTACTTCGGTACAATCACTAATAACGTGACCAAATATTCTGAATCGAGTACAAAGTCCTCTTTCTTTACAATATCAGCAAGACTTCTGGTTAGCAAGCTTCCCCTGCAGAGAAAATGACAGCCAGAGTAAATACATATTTAAGAATTGAATTTGTCTGAACAACAGTTTCCAGTGCTTGATAGTATAACATTTTCAAAAATATATTTTACCTAAGCATTCACTATTAGCAGAGCAAACAAAATGTTCTTACAATCATTTTATATCTTACTGTCAAAAGTCACTGAAAGTTTTTATCAGTAGCTCCACTTCTGTGCGTCATTTTCATATTCCAAACACCTCACACACTTAAGAAGCCAAGTACTCTTTTTAAAAGTGATTTAAAAACACAAGCAAGAACGATTAAAACCATTAATTGCGAAGTCCAGTATATGAAGCCTCAGAGTTACAACTAACCTAGTAAAGACCTACACAGAGACCCTCAATAAAAATTTAAAGCAGCATATTGCCTCATATTCACAAAAGACTAAGAACATACATAGATTTAATGGGGCTTAGCTGACAAATTACCATGGCTTAAGACGGAATTTAAGGCTCACTCATAAGATGGCTGTCATTAGTATGACCCATGGTTCTGAACCAGCCAGCAGGTTTGTACCATTAACTGTAATGGTCAAGTTGGGTCAAATTAATCAACCATATTTGCACAAAAGAACTACTGTACCTCAACTGTATTTCAGATAATCATCACATGTACATGACAAGACAGCACGCAGTCCTTGTTTAATTTATCATCTGCATGTATGCAACAGCTGTCTCTCTGCTGGTGAATTTTGAGGGGAGAAACCCAGAAATATTGCTATGCTTAAAGCATAAATTGGAGTGAAGGGAAAGACTTCCTTGTTTAGACAGACACCTAAGCAGCAGTGTTACATACCACTTTAACAGGAAGTTCCTCTCAAAAGCTCCAGCAATTTATACTATTTGAACATGCTTTTGTGTATTTCGTACTGCTTATCAATTGCAAGTGAGCTAGCACCAGCAAGTCAGCTGGTAATAAATGTTCTTTTATGACAGTTGCTATTCAAGATTGATAAATGCCTCAAAAACACATTAAGCTTAAAGCCTGTATCTCTTCACATGTTACTAGGTTTTCATGGTTAGATAACTTTCCTGTGCTGCATTAGCAAAAACCAATGTGACTTACGCATTCTTTCTTTCCAAATTCTGAAGATTCCCTTTCAGATTATTGTATGCCGAGGCTCTTGCTTTTAGATCATTGTCAATCTGGTTAACTCCCTTAAAGATAAAAAGAAAAGGAACAGTGTCTAAAGAACTAGAATAGTTTTAAAATTATTTCCTAATTTCAAAGCTTAGATCTGCAACCAAGAACGTAATAAAAAAAAAATACACAAGTTAAAATGTTTATTTATCTAGTGCTTGAAAAACTTCACTCAAAACTCAGAAAACTAAGTTAGAATTCCTTTAAAGAAAAATCAGCCAATAATAAAAGTTACACATCCTCTTCTGGTATCAACTGGACATGCTACTGCACCCAGCTGATCATTACTCCATCACCTTGAAGCTACCACCCTCCATCTCAGCTGACAGGAGAGATCATTTGAAGTTTACCTTCCTACTGTGATACAAGTACACTTGTAAACACTGGGTATAATTTCCTCCAGCCATTACCTCACTTCTCACACTTTTCCCTCATTAGAGTTTCAGTGACAAGAGTGATGGTACAGTTTTATCAGTAGCAAATCAAGACTTAAGTAACCTAAAGCATTACTGCTTTGCATCATCTATAACTTAAGAGGAGACTCTGTTGCACTGTGTTTGCCTACCGCAATTTGCACCTTTCCTTGAGATGAACAGCCTCGGGCACTCATAGATAGAATATCAATTAAATCATCACCTGCCTGATCCAAATGGTTGATACTATTTATGGTTCTAAATATTAACACAATTATTTTGTGATTATTTTCCACTAAACAGAGCTATTTCCCATTGTGTATGTTTGCAAAAGAAAATACAATAAATTATGTCACCAACTCCCTTCACAAAAGTCATCTTTTATGCTGTTATTTTACATTGGTAGTGGCTTACAACTATAAAGAAAATTCTGTTTTACAGAGACTTACTTTCTTTAGTAAAAACTTATGTATTTTGGAATGTCTGAAATTGCACAGGGTCAGTTCCAGGGTAGACTGATAAACAGTACTTCAGACTTGAATCCAATTTATTTCAGACAATAAATATATCTATCTAATCAAGTAGAGGCAGCATTCTATGTTCAATGTCACTGGCAGCCTTCAATACTCTTTCAAACTTTCATATCAAAGTCCCAACTATTTTACCATTTAGACTCAGACTCACATTCAGCTTGCCATTGCTGCTCACGCAAGCCATCTTTCTCAAATGTATTAATTAGAATGATTACCAAAAATGATTCATTCCCAGCTAGGTAACTTGGCAGCAAGTAGAAGAGCACAAAACAAATTAAGCAATTAGTAGGTCTTAAACATCCGATCTTACTCCTATCAGCATACCCTATACAAGGAAGTATTTTAAAAATCAATACACTTAGTTGGATAACTGAAAGAACGTGGTAGAGTATTGGTCTGGCATCTTACTGCTGCCTACTCCCTCCCTCCCTGTTTCCTCACTATGGTAGGTAGGTACAAGCATATAAAAATTCCCAGGGACAAGTATCTTAACACAGCCAAGGGACACTGTCTTTATTTGGACTCAGGCCATTGACAAAACATTTCGTTTGCATACAACACTTCAGCTTGTGGATCCAGATATGATTTTATTTCCACAAAATAAATCTCTCTTATAAACTACATCACTTAGTTATAGAGTGATGTTGTTTGTGGTAACAAGTAAGTTCACTCGTCTGTAGAAGGAAGGAGTCATTAAAAGCCTGAACATTTTGGCGGTTTCATTTGGCAACACACTAACAGCTTGCACCTTTACAGATACAGCAAAATACTCTGAAAATAAGACAATCTACTTTTTAAACAGATGAGTATTTAAGGTTATTTAAATTCTTTGACTGATGTAACCTTTAGCAAAGCATGTGGAACAGTTCAGTAGGCATCACAAAGCATATATCACCATGAAAGCTTTTTTAATACTACAAGAAATGAAAACTTTTTTTATACTATAAGAAGTGGCACTTTTTTTTTCAGCTAGAAGACAGCATTAGAGGAAAAAAATAATCAGAAGCTATTAATCTAGTACCTTTGTGCATTTGGACTTTTTCCCAGACCAACAACCTTCCCCTCTGCCTTTTCCAAGGATCAAAACTTGTTCAACAACTTTCTAAATATGCATTGTTTAATGACAAAAAGCAAAAACCATTGATACCAAACACTGCCTTTCTGAACCAGTTCCATTCATCATTTCCTAATTGTCAATATTCTAATTGTTCTCATTTGTAAAGTCAGTAGCCTTTTAAAAGATGACAGCTTAGACAAAAGCCTGTCACTGCTGCACTGACTGGAGTTTACTGTAAACAAGAACCAGCTTTGCTTCCTATTAAAATGTTAGAGAATGCAGAACCACAAACCTCAATGTCACAGCAGAGCTCTTGAAAATATACTTGTGTAAAACTGCCAAATGAAGCAACACACAAACTTCCTTTTGGTAGTACAATCGGTGGATAACTCTTGAATGTCATTGCAAAATGAGGCAGACTCATATTGCTAAAGAAACTACCAGTCTAACATAGTGGGCCTATTTCTATATGAAGCAAACTCCAGATATTTAAACCACTGTCACTTGTAACACGAGTGTCTTCCTGTACCTATACAGCTGCTGTACTTCAGTAGATACCTAGACTGCTGAAAATGTTGGGCTAGGGCACTAAGGCTGTCAAGGTTGTCTCCTTGCATAACAGTCTCATGACAGTAATTTCAAATACAAAGAATGACTAGATTGACAGCTCTCACATGGCACATCTTCAAAGTCTTCGGTATTGACACCGGGGTTCACAATACTTCTAAAAGTTAAAAGCTGAAAAAACTTGGATAATTTTAGTAGATTTCCTTTTATTTTAAAGGTTTCCAACACTACTATAATTTTTCCTCAACTGACAAACATGAGTAGTATCTCATGATTTGACAAGCTTTTCAAGTTATTTTAACATCAACATGTCAAGAGGCTTCACAGATTTTAATTAATGTAGCTCTATCAATTTTCCTACAACTTCATGTTAATCGCATGCTAAAGTGAAGATTTTAACTGTGTTAGGGAAAAAAACTACTTAAATTTCTGTGACATTATCTCCTAAGTGTCTCTTCTACAAGAATGTAAGGATATTTTAAGTCATCTTCCTTCTCCACAGTATGGACACACATCTGTGGCTCACAACTGAAAACATTTTTTAAAGTATTTGAAATTAGATTTAATACATCTGAAGCTCTCTTGAAGTCCCTGAAGCTCTCCTTATAGAAGACAGGTACAGCTAAATATGCAGAGAAATGGAAACCCTCAACAGGATGATTCAGGCTGAACTCCAGCAGACCTGTTTCTCTGCATTTAGTATCCAGTCTAATAACTCAGTGAGGTCCCTAAATTAGATGGAAGAGAATGTAAGCCAGTTATTTAAAGTTCAGAATCTGAGTACAACTTTGCTGCAAGCAGGTGATTTAGCTAGCAAACTCCAGGACACGTGATAACATGTACTGAATCCTTGATAATATTTTAATGAAGGGCATACCCCTTTGTGTTTTTTGATACTTTTCCCAACAAGCTTAACTGCTACAAAACCAAGTTCTACAGTATGGCAACAGGTAAGTTCCAAAAATTCCAAAGTTCAAAACACAGTTGAAGACTTTTTTTCAGTTTTTTCATTCAGTAACTTTCACTCCTATTTTAAAGCCAAACCAAAGGAAAGGAACTTTTTCAAGAATCACTTCCTTGGTAAGACTTGTAGAAACCGCTTCACCCTTATTCTGTTCTCTCTATCCCTCTTTGCCACCAAGTTCCTCTTCTCCCAACTTAAACTTCATGACATTTTATCACAATTTGGGAGCAACCGAATATTCCAGCATAGTTTATGTAAAATCACACCTATTCAGATCACAGACTAATACAAAGAATGTTTACAGTGATCGGTAACAGTGATTTTCCACCAGAGACCGGTGATAATAAAATACAGCCCTAAAGGATCAAAATGCTTCATAAACTGCTACAAACAGCTGAATACTTCATTCTAATACCTTCTCCTGAAGAAGCAAAAGCTTATGTACTTAAGGAGTGTCAGATAGTAAGATTATTTTTTTATATCTCTGGGATATTTTTAATGTGCAAATCTTAAATCATAAATCAATCAGTCTTCCTCCAACAAAACTCCACACTGCAGATGTTTTCCAGGAATAGTTACTGAGTGTAATTTGTGGAGTAAATTCAAGATGTACTGATAGCCCCAAAGAAAATATAAAAATGAAAGCGTTTCTTGCATTCCCAGTCAGCTATGTACCACATATTAAGATTCTGTAATCTCTGCAAGAATTTTTAATGAATAGTTTCAGGAAAGAAACTAACATCTAGAGAATCTGCAGTTATAGCAAAGCACGAGTCAGCCAGCACTAAATCCCATCCCACTCCAATTATAGTTTCCACATATCCATCACCAAAGACGATCTCTATAGGCACCCGAGCAGCTGCTTCTTTTTCCCAGGTTATGTATTTTATTGGCACAAATAATTCCAAGTGCTAATTTGCAGATTACAGAAAACCTCTGCCTCTCTCTTTGAAGAGTAGTGGGGAGCATCTGTCACTCGTCCAATGGCCAATTCGGCCTAAACCACAACAGAAAAAAAACCTGAAAATGCTGGGAAGATACTAAAGCAAGGGCAGCTTACAGAGAACTCTTTCACTGTTCGAATGCAGTAAGTCACTGCTGAGTACCCCATCTATGATCACAGCAAGTACAAACAAAATGAAGTCCCCAAAGTGCAAAAAAACTTTACCAAGGTAAAGACAGGGGGAAAACCCACGACAGCACTCAAACGAGCTTTTCTGACATCTAACACTGAAAGCTTATTTTTCCCCTCACAACTGAGTGCCATAGCTTTCAGAAGGTAAATAAGTTCCCCGGTTCACTGCTAATAGCCCACAAAGTTTGAGAACATCAGACAAATGGCGTGCTGGTGACATCATTTGCTAGCTATTTATTTAACTCAGTGGTCTCAGGAAACAAAAATCAGAAAAGACAGCATGATGGCCTTCAGGGAGCATTCTCCAAATCCTATCCCCATCCTAATATATTTCTTTGGTTACTAAAACACAGACACTGCTACCAGGTTCACTCCTATTGTTACCAGAGTTACATGAAACTAACAAAAATAGGCAAATAGCTTTGAGTACCAAGTTTTCTGCGTAAATATCTCAAGTTCAAATAGGAAAGTTTTACAAAACAAATTACTTTACCTTTGCAATAATTTCTGAAATATTCTTCAAGGATTGCTTGATTGGGTATTTGGCCATATCCCACTGGAACCTTGTTATATAGGTGACCAAATCAACTAAAATTTTAAAGAACAACGTCGTTAAGATAGACAATAAAAAGACTGATGTATTATATTCCATGTAGGATTGCTGTAACAGAAGAGTACTGTAACAGACTGTTTGTGGACCTTCACATGTGTGGACCCTGTAGCTTAACAAATTTGAAAATAAACAATCAGTTATCTGTGACCTCTGCATTCAGACATTGGTTTCTCCACCTCTGTAGACCCTAAATGATATTTACCGTCAACGACTGCTGGAGAAACACAGACAAGACCAACTATTTTTTGCTTTGTGTGAAAACTGGGTGGGAAAAGGGAGGGTTTATGATGGGAAAAAAAAGAAGGCAAAGATTATGTGGCTCACCTGAACCAACAGTTTTGTAAAGCTATCTATGAGAGAGACTACTCCAAGCCCCTATCTAAGAATAACTATGTTAATTAGGACCACTGCACTTGTCTTCGTGTTAATCCACTCATATCAGCCTCTCTTTCATCAATACAAGCTGTGTTAAATTTTATTAAATGACTACTGAAAACAAAATACTGATTTAGAGACCAGTGCAACTCTTTACTATGATACTATGATAAAATGGACAACTAGTTTTATAAAGACATTCTATCACAATTTGGGAATAACCAAATATTCCAGCATAGTTTATGCAAAATCATGCCTATTCAGATCACAGACTAATACAAAGAATGTTGACAGTGATCACTAACAGTAATTTTTATGTTCCACCACAGACCAGCAATGACAAAATGCAGCCCTAAAGGATCAAAAGGCTTCTGTAAGTGAGTATTTAACATGTAAATCTAATTTCTTGTCTTTCTGTATCCTATAATTTGTTTTGGGGCCAGTGACTCATGGAAAAAAGTACTTCCATGTCTAAACTAGGCTTTCAGACTGTCATACAGAGAAGCAACATTCAGTATGTTTCAGGCTCATTGCCTTTCCTTCTATTACTTCTAGGATGCACATATTATGGTTCACACTTTACCTCCATTAGCCAGAAGATTCTCCTGAACTTTATCTTTACTGTCTTCTAGAACATCAGCCATATACTGGGCCACTTTCTTTACAACACTGAAAAATGAAAGATAAAGATATGAAAAAGAAAGAATGAAAAACACTGCCATTTTGAGAAATAACATTCATGAAACTGATTGGAAATTGCCTGGGAAAAGAACTAAGAGATCGGATCAAAAAGGAAGAGTTGATTACTTTACGTATAAGCTTTCCAAGAGCACAAATTGGGCTCAGTATCTGAAGGAGACCAACTTCAAAAATACATGCCAGAACTTTATTTACATCCTCCTCTAGTGTTGCTATTCATCAGTTCTCAACAAGGTGAGGCTAGTTCCCTTGCCTCCAGGTAATAAGCACTGACTTCAGGTGTAATCTCACTATACTCCAGTCTTTTTTTGAAGTCTGTGGTACTTTCAAAATGCTAACCCCTTTCTGAAAACAGGTAGAAGTCATCAATAATCCAAACTTAACACAAGGCAGCCGTGACAATGAAACACCAAAGATAACTGAAAAACTATGGAGAAACCCCAGCCCTGAGTCCTCATGAGACCTGCCTTCCTCACAAGAAAAGCTATTTTTAATATTACTCACATGTGCCATGCCAAATAGTTTCCTTTTGTATTTGAAAACAACTACTTAACACTTCTCTCATTGAAACAGAAGATGGCTCCACAGGTTCTGGGTATGAGAAATTTTGTTATATTTGCTCAAAATCACTTTCAACTTCAAAAGGACTATTGGTTTCTTCAAGATGAATATGTTTTGCATTTTAATATTAAAGCTGTTTAATCATCTCTGTGGATTAGGAAACAATGTAGTTACCTTCTCAAAGTCTGTAAATAGTACTCTAACTTGCTAAAAGAACAGTTTTTACTCCATTTCGTTATCAGTTCCCGCAGCTGTCAGGCTCATTTCTTAACAGTTCTCCAGGACCCAGCAGCACACAGCACTACTATAGGGAGAGCCGTCCTTCATCAATGCATAATGACCCACTATTCCAGAAGAAGTTCAAATATTGTTTTTTCCAAGTACAGATACTAGGAAAAACAGCAGCTTTGCTTATTTAAATCTTAGCTTGCTGACTGCCTATAGAGGATCACTATGAAACCAAAAATGCTGAAAATAACCCATGTGTTGTTAGGACTCACAAACTGTCACATTATTATTCTAATATTTTACATGCTAGTAAAAATAAAATGTTACCCCTCTACAAACGCATCCAGTTTAGCGAGCTCATCTGACAGACCAACCAAAACATCCAGCGTGCCAACCTAGAAGGAAAGATCAAAGTGCATTAGCAACTGTATAGAAACATAAAACCAAATTACAACAAAAGCTAAATCTCCTGAACAGGTAGCTTTTCAGAACTACATAAAATACTGTACTCTTAAGATTTCAGACTTGTTGTTTTAACAAAGTCACACTGTGTTTCATTTGCTCAAGATACCCCTAAAGCAGCACTGTATCAGATCTAACTCACTCTAGTTTGGTGCAGTTTCAGTACTGCATTCCAGCCACCCACACCATGTTAAAACAACTTCCACGTTATAAATTGGCTGCATTTCCCACAAGTCACTTGCTTCAGCATTTGATTTACTACTTTAGATCAAATCAAATGTCTGTAATCAGGTATCTCAGTGCTGCAGGCAACCAGAACATTGAAAACTTTGAAGATACAAGAGTACTGCAGCAGTCAGACCAACACAAGTATGAACTTTTTGCATCTGGAGTAATGGAGTACCTAGCTTGTCTCTAAGCTTTCACGCTTTCTTCCCCTCTCCTCCAGAAAACACTTTCTTCCCTAATTTTATGTAATAACCTAGATCAATATGTATACCTTTCTGGGGCCAAGGATTACACCATTTTAGACTCTGTTTAATTCAAACATGAAAATTACAGCACAGTAAAATATTCTCTGGTTAGCTCTTTCATACCCAAGTCTCAAATGGGTCTAAGACATAAAAAAGCATAAAAACAGTATAGCTATGCTCAAGTTAAAGGGTGATTATTTTCACATAATATCTGTGTTTCTTTGGTTCTAAGTACTTACACATTTGTTCATTCTGTTCAATGAAAGTAGGAGATAGCTCCAAAGAGGTGACTTCTTATTTCTAATATTTTAGCTACTAGTTTATATTTCTTGCTGAAATATTATTAGACATAAATGAATCTTCGGTCTAGTCAAGATGCTGTTAACGTTATTTTTTAGTCTAGCATCTTTGTTGTATATATTTCACCACTCAACTTTGCATGATTCCTGTTCTCTTCAGCCTTGAAGCAGAAAGGAGCACAACTACTTAACATCACAACCAAATCGCTTTCCATGCCCCACCTTTTCCTGAGCTACACGCAGAACAAGGAAGCTAATGTTTTGACTAGTCACTTACAAGCCAAAGGACAAGAAGTTTTTAAGCAATAAGGGTGCTGTTCAATGGAGATGAAATCACCCTTTCAATGAGTTTTAATGAAAGGAGCTCAGTCCTTAAACAGTTTTACCAGGTCCACAGAAGCCAGACCATTTCTCATTGTATATAAAGTATACTCAGTTTCTGCCCCTTTCAGGGAGTAGAAACCAAAAAAAATGTTTATAACCCTAATGGGCCACATCAGTGTTTAGTGATTAATTTTCTAAATGCTGTAGGCATCCTACAGTTTGATTCATGTCCAAGGATTTCCTGGGAGAAGATGGACATTTGCTGTAGTCCCTCTTCTTACCTCTACTGGTATATCTCTTGAAATAACTCAGGACAATCAAAATATAAGTTACAGCAGTTGGAAGATCCTCTTAAAAGACACACTGAAGCATTTTGTGCCCTTGGCTTGTTCCTTAGCAGAGACAGGAACAAGGCATCGTGCCACCTGAACTTGACCTGTTCTGTAGACAGAGATTGGTAGCATTTTTTTTCTCTTTATTTTGGTAAGCTTTTATGAGCTTTCATTCAGTTACACAATTCTTGTTCAAGAAACATTTGGGTGTGAGGATAGACCTTTTCTTAATGAATACACTGGCTCATAACTTTTCCATACCCTGATAATTGTGTTTAACAAAGAGAAACTGCTTTAAGATTTTGTTTCTCTTCGCCTCTCCCAGTAATAGTTCAAACAGTTTTCTTCCCGTTTTCTCTAACACACATTGGCAGGTCACACTGCAATGCTCAGTCAGAGACAACCACAACTCTAACAGAAGAATGGCACTTTTGGACAGAGAAAAGGCAGCTGCTGTTTGATCAGCCCTTGTATTCTAAATTGAGCCTTTTCACTGCATCTCAGCCATAAAAGGAGAAGCAGACAATTCAGAACTAAAAAAAAAAAAAAACAAAACCAAAAAAAACCAACCAAAAAAATACAAAGGAAACCATATCATCTGAATACTCAGATCACAAGTCCATTTTTCTTCTAATTTTCTTCTCCAGCTAACTGCTAGCAGTATGAAGTCAAGACTACTGTCCCTGAAAAAAATGCTGAATTAGCTGGAAGAACACAGCTTGCTGTACCTTTAAAATTTAGAGTGAGGAATTTTTAGCTTAGAATTTCAGAAAAAAATATAATTGTTGTCTAAATTATTGTTTAGATCCACACATAATCAAAAGTTAGCTGTTCTCTCTAAAAAGCCTGCAAGTATTCCCCATCTACAGAGTAGTCTAAAGAAACAAAGATGATGCAAACCAAACATACTTCTTAGGACATGATGTGGGGCTTACATACCTTCAAGTCCGGAATATTGAACTTTGAATTAGTAGAAAGGTTGTTATTTTTTGTAGTTGCTGCATGTAGTTTCTCCCATGTCTGTTGACAGGTTTTTTCCCCAGGAGCAGAAATCAGCCAAAACTCAGTCATTTTTGTGTCTTTATCTTGATGCTTTCTGCTTCTGAAGATAGAGGCAAGGTGCTGGTAGAAGAGAAGCAGGGGAAAAAAGAATATATGCCATTAGTTCAGGATTCAAAGGTTTGCCTGAAGAAAAACATCTCATTCCATGTTACTAAAGTGCAGTTCCAACCACTGTAAGAGATTTTACCAAAAGCATCATGTGGTTCCAAATTCATTTTTTCCTATCTTCCAAATCACATTTGCACAGTTGGGAAGTCTTTTTAACTGCCCATACTGCAAGTTAAAAGTGGGCCGAGTTTGCAACATTAGCATCTTTCAACTGCAATTCCACAAGACTGTAAGCAAACAATCTAACTGAAAAGAAATCCAAAAAAACAGGACCCAAATCGTATTTTCACAGCTGTATGTATCTTCCAGCATCTGTATGGCAGATAACTTTTCCTGAACACATAAGAGAAAAAAAAACAAATTTCAACTCCGATGTTATAGCTTTTCCAATCACTTTGCAGATTAGGACAGTGTTTTAAAGTGAGTAAAAGCCTAAAAAATATTTAAATCCAATAAAACTCAGTTTATTCTTTCAAGCAAAGAAGGTTCTCCTGGCAGCTAAAAATTTAAAGGATAAAGAGAACACTTTCTAGTCTTGGTATCTCTTGTCACTGCAGACCTTCAATAATGTTACACATACCGGCATTAGTCAAGAGAGTATCTTGTATAAATACAAATTATGCTGAGCTAGTTTGCAAACGAGCTCAAGAAGTTAAGCGAATATATGTTCTTCTGTCACTAAGAAACAGAACAAACCAGTTGAGAGTTACTGGATTTTTTTAAATAAGGGAGTGAAGAACAAAATCAAAGCGTACCTTGACAGAATGTAAATGTCAAATTTTGATATTTGCAATGTCTCCTGTAGCAGCTCTGAAAGAGTAGAGACTAATCTACATGAGCACAGACTGCAGCACTCTTTTTTTTTTTGAGAGAGAGAATATCAAATATTGTATTTGTAAAAATTAAGACACAGTAGCAAACTTTGCCCAAAACAACACATACAGGTCCTTCATCTGTGTAATCATTCTATGCTCAACAAATTATCAAGGGTGTTGAAGTTAGAGATGAGCTAAAGAAAGGCCTGCTAGCTGATTCTTTTGCTCAGATACTCAGGAAGCCCGAAGCTGAAGAAAGTTTACCAACCATTAAATTAATATCATGAAGCATGTCTTGTCACTGGCATAACAGCCATTCTCCTTCAATGAAGGGGCCTTGTTTACAACAAGAGATGATGACATTCAGTTATTGAGGCTCTTGATACTGCACATTCCATGACGCCTGACACATCATTATGAGGTAGTAGCACAGCAGTGCTATAATCGTAAATACAGACAATGCCAAGACGGGTACAGTTATTTGAGAATCAGAATATTTACAAGACCAGACACATGTCCCACTCCACACAAGCTTGTTCGCCCTGACCTAGCCCAGTTCTGGCCACCCTCTGGAGCTGGGGCCATGCACCTGCACAGCTGGTTCTACTCAACAGCAGAAAGTTANTGAGCCCAGTTCTGGCCACCCAGCTGGTTCTACTCAACAGCAGAAAGTTAAGGACCTGGAAGTTATCCGTGCTCTCCTCACTGGCACTCCTCTCCCTTCTCCCCTAACAAGTTATCAAAGCAGGTCAAAAGGACAGGGAATAAGGAGTTCTTTGCTCCTGGAAATAGTATGGGTGAGAAAAGAGGTCCTATCTCCGAGAAGGACGGGTAAAAGCCTGCATCTACTTCCCCCACCATGCTGTGGCCTTGCCTGTTGGGGGAAGGTCCCCGAGAGCAGAACCAGAGAGTGGGGTGAAACCCATGCCAAGGGCCTCTCAGGCACCACTGGCCCCTTATGCTCAGAAGCGCATACTGTAACGATCCTTGGTCATACCATACTGACAATTTTGGTATTGGGAGGTATCATGAAAAATTAAAGCAACATCAGTCATCACCAATATAACATTGCATGTTACAGGGCTTCTTTCTTTAGGGAAGCACTAACTGGATTATCTTACATAACGGGTCTCCACAGGAGGTCTACTAATTATCAACAATTTGGAATGAGATAAAATTTCCTCTTATTCAGACTACTTTGATGCATTATCTTCCTTAACATATGCCAAACTCAGTGAATCCATTCCACATGATGTTTTCCTACACCTCACTGAACTCTGGCCCTATACAAGACATGGCCAAGTTTATAGTAAACTTCACCCACGCAGGGAGACACCACTACAGCTGACACACACACACTCAAAGTGTTTAAGCTTTAAATTGTTTTCTGTTTGGATTTGACTGGACTAGGACTAGAAGAGTCTTTGTAATAAATGTTGGATAAATAAACCAGTTTGGGTGGTGGCAGCAGCAGCGTGCAAATATTCAAGTAAAAGACAAAAGCCATAACGTTGAAATCCAGACTCCTATTCAGTAAGACAAGGAACATTGCATTCTCAAGTTTTCCACCAAAACATAAATAGCCCTTAAAGAATACATATAAAGTTTCCAGAAACTGTATCATCTAAGGAAACAGTTACATGTTTACAATGACACAATCTCATTCCCTGCATTACAGATTGGGACAATAAGCTCACCATTAAAAATCTAAACATCTTTTCCCAGAAAAATAAAAGCACAAAAAAACCCAAAACCACTTTAATAGACCCATTGCAAGGCTTAATTGCTTTCAATAACTAAAGTTTTTCAATCTTTTAAAGTTAGTTTCCAAAGACTAACTGTTCAGACTTCTTACGATGACTAAAGTCTACCACGAACAAAACTGAAGTTACAACCACCTGACAGACATGCAGCAAAGCTTTTTTCATGCTTAAAAAACCAATGTACCAGAATACTTCATGATTCCTTAATATCAGAGACAAAAATGGATTGTTCAACTGAATAACTGAGGTCTTTTTCTGCTGTTCAAAGCAAAGAGGCAAAGGTGGAACAGTTGTAGCTCCCAGGAATCATTAAGCTTGTGGACTTCTCTTCCCTTTCCTCCCCCACCGTTTTTGTCTGTGTGATTGGTTTTCCTGAACTTCCATTCTTAATAGTCATGGGAAGTGAGATGAAACCCCATTTCAACTACCTACTCAATGGATGTGTTTTCACACACATACATACAAGGAAAGAAAGCTTGGTAGAAGAGTTTTAAACATTTGTTCCTACGAGTTTTTTTTATGTAAGGAGGGGAATGAATTTGAAATCAGAACTATGCGGAACAATGAACAAGAAGTGGAGAAAGGAGAAGTGCTACAGAATGGTAAGAGAAACGGAAACAGATGCTAGTCAGCCAAAAAATACACACTGACCCACGACAAAATGAAAGCCATGGAATTTAAAGAGAAGGACCACAGAATAAAGCAGGAAATACCAAGTGTTCAAATCTTCTAAGTACATTGACAGGTATTTTCTAGTAAACTATTATTTTATTCCTTTGATCGGCGCAAATAATGGTATATAGTCTGCTTTGACATTCACCCCTGTGGTGAATTTATTCTTTCTTTAGGTCAACAGGTATTTTTAAATTGGCAAGCTTTGGCATCTCAGCAGTCTGCAAAAACTACCACCAGTCTTTTTTTGGCCTTAACTTTAGAATACCAGTTACAGGGATACTATAATTTATTAGCTACACCTTGCCCTGAAAACCCTTATCTGTACTTCTGACAGTATTTTAAAACTACACTATTGCAAGTATGTGATCAGCCAAAAATTCTAGTCCAACGCAGGCTGGGATCTCATTGTACTAAGCACTCTCTGTATAAGGATATAACCCTCACTTAAATATCTGCAGTCTGAAGCACCGTATGTTGAAACTTAAGCTACAGAGAGAAAAAAAAACAACAAAACCAAAAAATTTGCAACAAGCATGTTGGCAGAAGCAAACCTCATTTAGCTTTTAGTCTTCTCATATCCCAAGAAAACCCCAAAGGCACATAAATCCATCAATTTAAAAACATTCAATACTATAGCACAAGTAGAGTTAATCAAGCTAACGCTTAGGTTTTTTTCCTAAACATTGCCCATTCAGTACCCTACCACACTGTGATATTAAGTGAGCAGAAATTATAGTCCTAGTTCTGCTGAATACAGGTAAAGACACCTGTTAAGGACTGAAACTGCTTCTGAGATGCCACTGTAAGCGTTTTCTGGCCAATTTCAGCAAAAAGAATTTGCTACACAACTGAAAAAAATAATTAAGTCAGGAAAATGAGAAACAAAGTTTATATTAAAGAATCTCTCTATAGACCATGCTGAACCAAAGTTCAGGACTTCCAGGAACAGGTTCTGGACTTCCAACTTTATATACGGCACTAACGTAGCTACCTTGATACTTGCAATTCCACAGGTCATGAAAATACTATTTTAATACTGATGCACCAAACCACCCATATCTCAAAAAAAAAAAAAAAAATCTTGCAAGACCAGCAGTGTTTTGACCCATCTTTATCTTGTTCAGCACTCATGAAGAATGCAAGCTCTCATTTATAAGGGCTTCATACTAGAAATCCATTTGAATACACTTTTCTCGTTTTACATTCAAAAACTGGGCAGCATCCCATTCAGTTTCCCTTGACACTTTCTCATAAGCAAACCTGCAACTTAACTTTGAAATTGAACAGTCTTCCATGCGCTGTTAGAAAGAGATTTAAGTAACATAAACCCATTGCTAAGATGTTCTACTAGAAATAAACACAACTCATCTATAAAATGCTTGAAATATTTCATTCCTTGCAAGTTTCCTCTGGAGAACCTGTTTTTGAACCCTAACTACCCCAATGCCCAAAGTAAGTTTGATATATTATTTAAAATGTATTTTGCATGACTACCCATCATTTATACTGCCTAATTTCTACATTACTAGGAAAAATGGATTTCCAAAGAAAAATCTTCCATGCAGTATATTATAATCTAAGCAATAAAACTGCTAAACAGCTGTTTCAATGCTGTACCTGGAAACACATATAGCAATGTCAAAACAGAATCTCAGCTAAGACACTGTGCATTGCATTTTTCAAAAACAACAGGGCTAGGGGTAGGGGACAATTGTTTCTTCTTTCCTATTTAGCTTCACAGGAAAGCTCAGTTTACTGACATGACTTCAAAGCCTCACGATATCCAGCACTAAGTCCCCAAGAGTTATTTCTTTAAGCTCGCCCTCAGAAATCACTTCTGACGCTTGTCACTTGGCCTTCACTGCCTCCACATTTCATAAACAACGAGGAAGCCAGAGCTACGCCCGGGAAGATGTCACAACGGAGAGTTCACATACGCCCCAAGCAGAGGCACCCCGGGGCTGGCACACGAGGCGGGGGGAGTTGGCTTTACCCTCCCCAGAGCCGCTGATCTGGATCACAGGGATTAGATGACAGCTCCCACAACCCGGGCAGGCGGCGGCTGCGGCGGCAGCCACCGGCGCAGCCTCCCAGGACCGCGCTTTCACTTCGCCCCCCGCAAGATAAAAACCCCACAGCGGCCACCTCACTCCCGGCGCGGGCGCACGGCAGAGCGGCGGCAGGGCAGCCCCCAGCGCGGCGCCGAGGCCTGTCAGAGCCCCCGAGAGACGCGGCGGTACCGCCGGGCCCGGCCGGCGCTGCCCTTCACGCCAGGCCCAGCGCGGCCCGCCGCCGGGGGAGGCCGGAGCGCGGCGCTAGCCGCTCAGGGCGCGTCGCGGACCGGCTCAGGCCCTCCTCCTTCGCCCCCCCCTCCGCTCCCCGGGCCCGGGCCCCGGCGGCGGCGGCTCCCGACGGCGTTTACCGGTCACTGCTCCATCCCCCGCCGGCAGCCGCCGCCGCCGCGCGCCGCCCGCACACCCGCCAGCGGGTCACGTGAGGCGGCGGGTCAGCTGACGCCGCCGCAGCGCCGGTCACGAGACGGCGGAGCAGCGCGGTGGGGCGGGGCGGAGCGGGGGAGGGAGGTGTGACGCAGCGGCGGCAGTGACTGACAGGTCCGCTGGGGGCGTTAGGGTCGCGGGTTCGAGACCCGGCCGGGCCGGGCCGGGCCCGGCGCGGTCATCCCTTCACTCCTCCCCACCCCAAAGCCAGGGCTTGCCTGGGGCACCGCCGGCGACACGGACACCGCCAGCCTGCTCGGGGCGCCGAGCCAAGCTGCCTGCGGCCGCCATGGGCGCCTCAGGGCCCGGCAGGCTCCAGTAGGCACCAGCCGCCTCAGGGCCTGGTTAGCAATGGCCGCCTCAGGGCTTGGCAGGCTCTGGCCACAGCTGATAAATTTGGTTTCGATTTGGGAATTTGTGGGAAAAACACACATGGATCAGAGTGGCCTCGTCCACCATGAGGAAGCTGATGGTGTTAAGAAGGCTTTATATGATTTTGCTCTTAGGGCAGAGAAGGTTTGACAACGTGTGTGTTTGTTCTTTCCATGGTGGGCTAATTTTCCTCAGATCAGCTCTTGGAAAGCACACAGCCTTGGAAAATGCAATGGTAGTTCAGTGATCAAAACTATCAGTATATGTGTGCTTAAATGGTATTGATCTGTGGTGAAGGACTTGGGAAAGAGGACAACTTGCATGCAGGTGAAGAGGGGGAAAGACTTAGAAACTTGCCATTTTACTTTGGCAGCAAACCCCATTTTGCTTATCTCGCACAGTAGTTGCTAAGTGAAAAATAGCAGGTTGTAAATTGCTGCATTACTAGAGAAGTCAATTCGTTTTATTGTGTGAAAATGCTTATCATCTTAATTCACAATATTATCTGGAGAAAGCAGGAACCATATACAAAAAAAGCAAACTACTTTGTTTTCCTGATTTTGGTGAATCAAACGATTTGTTCCTATTTTTCTTTTTTTTCAAGTAGGTATGAGTTAGGGCCATCCTATAGCTGTGGGTGGCTACTGGGGAACTGCAGCATGGAGGAGGCACAAACGCAATCGCAGATACCAAAAAGGTGACTTCACATAGTCACAGCCCAGCAAAGGATGTGGCTGCATGGCTCTGGGAGCAACTCCACGCCTCTAGTCCGGTGGTCTTCTCCCCCTTAAGTATTTATAGATCTAGCAGCTCCAAACTCTGCTTAGTCAAGTTCCAAGTGTGAATATTGTTAAACAACCCCTAACATGGTAAGTCTTCTTTCAGCCATTTATTTTGTTCTTTAACCACCAGAGGTTTCTAAAGATGCTCCCATTACTGAACTACCCACAGCCGTTTATAATGCTTTAAACATGCTCCTCCTGGTACAATTTAGTAAGAGACATTTCTGGTATCACTGTAAAAAAGCATACTCTAAAATAATTCAGTAAAACAGAAACTTACCCACATC
Organism: Anarhynchus alexandrinus; assembly: GCA_008711295.1. NCBI lineage: Eukaryota > Metazoa > Chordata > Aves > Charadriiformes > Charadriidae > Anarhynchus > Anarhynchus alexandrinus. The sequence goes on from VUYV01000107.1 coordinate 747,223, forward strand.
CAAAGTGGGTAAACTTATTTTTAAATACGCACATTACCAACTCTGGCAGGAATAATTTCTTAATGACTGAATTACTATAATTCAATCAGTTTTCAGTGGATAGTCTTATAAAACCTTACAATAGACACATTTTCTCATTATTATTGCAAGCCATTTCCTCAAAATGTGGCAATATATGCCATATGCCAACACTAACTAGCAAATGCAAGTCATTATCTCTATTATTTTTGGAACAAGATAAGATTTTTTTTGAGTGATCCATAGCTCCAAGCTATCAGACGGAAACTTGGCATTAACGTCTATAAATAAACAGAGTAGTTAGTGAATGATACTATAAAATCAGTACTTAACAGAAGAATAGCAAGCATTTCTAACCTGCACGATGACAACGTGCTCATAAAACTGCAGGAGAAGATTCTGAGCACAAGGACCTATGATCTGCCATTTAAAGTCCACTGCCTAATGTGGTTGGTTTTATGACAATATTTGCCATTTGGTTAATTAAGATCAATGAGGTACAAAGCAGGCCTGTAGGCAATCTATAACTCTTCACTAGAAAACAAAAAAAGGAAAAAAGAATTAACACAAATTTAATAATCGGGATATTAGCACCCTCAGAATAAATACACAGTAACAGTGAGCTGCAACACGGTCTTTAAGCAAGCTGTCAGTGAGAAACCCAAGCCAGGTGTGCAGTAGTTATAAACGGTGTCATGGAGAATGCTGTAAAGAATAACATTTAAAACCAGAGCTGCTACAATATGAGTGGGTATATGGTAGATTAAACAGATATGTTCACTAATATTTTTATAAACGTACTTGCCTGTAACGTTGCTCCATCTGGCCTGGCAGGGATATTTTTGTGAAGACTCAGAAGCCTGAAAGAAATAGTATGTACTTTTTTTTATGGCTTGAGAAATGTATTTGTTGACATTTCATTTGAGGAGGGGGGAACTGTAGTGGGTCTTTTTGATCTCAATTGTTTTCTCTTGTATTTTTTTAAAAATAATTATCTCTCTAAATCATTGCATACAAATCTCATTCTACAACCCAAGTTTATGTCAAAAAAGACCTTGGATCAGTTCTTCACATGTATTCAGCTTTGAATATCTGAATGACTCATTTTTGTTCAGGATAACTCTTATGCACAGGCTAAACACAGACTGACTTGAGTGTTCAGCGGGGTGCACAGAAATATTTGCAGATAAAACCACTTAGGATTGAGAAAGCTTACCTAAGAGTTAGGCAAGAGGCGGCAGGGGGGGCAGGGTTGGTTGCCCTTAAGCCTGATCTTTTACTGGCTGCATGAAGTGGCTGCTCCTTTAGATTTGGAGAGTGAAAATAAGAAGACATGAAATGGGTTATGGAAGTAGCTGCTGCCGTTTGAAAATCCTGGTGGTGAAAGTAACAGTACCCAAGGCTAGAAGAGTCCCACGGGGCTTCCATGACCCAGAGCATGTGTGCCGCACCAGGCAGCGACGAGGAGTTCCCAGCTGGGGAATCCGGGGAATCCATGCCGGCTGCGCGGGAGCCTCAGCCAAAAAGCCCATTGCAGGCTGCTGTCAGAAGCCATCCAAGGACTCAGTCCTGTGAGAGCCCTCTTATTTGCTTAGTGAGTCGAGGTTTCCATTCCACATTCCCTCACAGCGACAAATGTTTCCAAAATGAATGTGGTGAAAAGATTTTAGCTTTTCATTCTAGTGCAGTGACTCTTTTCATCTCTGAGCATTTCTGAGGGAAATACAGACTTTATATGAACTCTGATTATTCACCCGTTCTGTTTCTATTTATTTGTTTTAATTTGTACCCAAATTTTCTGCAATGATCTCCGCAGAGCTACATGTTCTTCTTTGGTAGGTTTCCCTTGCTTTCTGGCATTCTCTGAGGCCTATACAAACAAAAGCTGACAAACTGAATTCCTGAAGACAATGGAAATATTATCATCAGTTTTAACATGATGGGAATTTTACTCACAGTTTTATTAATGTGTCAGCAGGATTTTTGTATTCTGGTGATAAAGGTGCTAAAATGAAAGATTCTGTACAATTTGCAGGGGTGAAGCCCTAAAAATGGAAAGCTATATTTTTTAAAGCTTGAGAATATCTGTAGATCAAAAGATAGAAAAGAATAATGTTGCTGTACACGTATCCCAGTATGAAGTTGCACAGGATTCAAATATCTGAAAAATAAGAAATACAATGGGGTAAGATCATGATGTTCTCTGTAACATGGGAAAACTGCAGTATAAGGCCCTGTCCTCCAGCCTCCATCAGTTTGACTGATAGGAGAATGAGAGAAAACATATTACTGTTTTCCCAAAGTTATTCAAAGAAAGTGTAGAGAAAATAAATTTGTATTACTTTGTTATGTACTTTTATTTTTCCTGGAGGTGGCTTTTTGAAAGCATTTTAATAAAAGATACCTATCAAAGCACATTGCGTTTTAATCTTTTTTGATGTTGCCTGGGAGACACAAGCCTTAAGACTGAAATATAAGTCTTTGAAAAAAGATGTTTGCAAACCAGAGCAGAAATGGTATATTTTCTTCAGCCAAGCTTTGTGAAGGAGACAGAATGTCTCTTCCCTAGCTGCTTCTCTGTTTTAAAACTGCCTCCCTGGCTTTCAGCTTCAGAACAAGAACTGGAAGAAAATAATAGATTTGAATTTTCCAAAAATTTAAGAATTCCTGAATTACCCCAACTGAAGTTGAATCCCCCATGTATATGGTTTTATGCATAGGAGCACTTAATTATTCTATACAATGTGGGCACATCAGGACAGGTGTAGAAAGACTTAAACCAGCATGCCTGAAAAGCTTTGGGGCAGGAGGTACTCTGTGGGACTTGAAATCCACGTCCAGAGCCTTGTTCCAAATCAAGCAGAGGGAAGATGTGAACGGCATTTGCGATCCCGAGTGTGTGCTCCCCCCGCACAGCCGTGACCACTGCCTCGTCTGCTCAGTGCAGGGCAGAGAGTCTTCGAGGACCCTACTGATGCTGGAGTCGGAGCCGAGGTATTTGGGAGAGCACCTGATTTATGGAAGGGAGCACTGGGAAGCTCAGTGCTGTCATGAATCTGAGCCTCTGATTTAGAGCTCTGTCATAGACATAAGCTGATGGGGACTTCTTGTTGGGCTCTGGCTCCGGGCTTGGACTGATCGGAAGGGGCTGGGAAGACTGTAGCGCTGTACAGTCAGCAGTGCCCGGGGACATATTCAGCACTTCCATCCATGTGCTGCTGCGTCAGGCTTCGTGTCAGTCCCACTCTCAAATAACGTGGAGTCAGGCAACATCCTCTTTGGCCAGCACACCTGCGTCTATGGCACTGCTCGGCTGGCCCGGCTACACCAGCAGAACTTGCAGGGTGCACAGTGTTTCAGGCAGCTACGAATTTGTCCAGCAGAGCCCCGGGGAGGGGATGGTCTGTCAGCAGAACAGTTGGATGCTTTGGGAACTGTGGGAGCAGCCAAGAATAAGCTCTGCAGGCACCAGTGATGCCAGATGTCACTTCATGGGAGTTAAATGCCTGAACCCCACTGTGAATCTTCACTGAATTAAAATTTCGTTTAGGTAAATTCAGTATCATAGAATAGTATTTAAATGAATTATATGTCTGCATATTCTGAAAAGTGGAAGCAATATATAATCACAGCAGTCATAGCAATAATGGATTGGCAATTTACATTTTATGAAAGATTGTGAAGATACAAGTGACAATAAAGTACTAACTGTGATAACCTGGCACCTGGCTCTGCAAGCCCGCATTTAACTAAGCAGAACATCCCTTGTGCCTTTGTAGAAGGCACCTTTGAAGACAGAAGTTCTAGAGTAGAGATAATACAGGCTACTACAACAGTAGTTTTGACAGGGAAAACAAAAGCCCTGTCTCACTCCTGCATAACCGTCCTAGAGATTTTTCCTTTAAAAAATATTTTTTAAAAAACTATTTGAATAACTTACTGTATTATCTTAACTTCTCAGATTCCTCTCATTTGAATCCTTTGATTGTAATGCTGACCAAATATTTTCCCCACCACACCATTGTATCAGCCAAGGTTTTAAGGCATATCTTGATAAGAAACTATTTGACATCAGAGCCAGCTTACAAAGTCATCGTCTCCCTTCTGTGTCCTTGCCTGCTGGTCCTACCCCGCATTATCTACCCTTCTACCAGTGCTGCACCAGCACAAGCAGTCTGCGGCCACACAGTGGACTCATGTGGCTGAAAAACAACCTTTTTTCCACCCCCTCCTGCTATTTTTTCAGTTGAATCAGTTCTTTAACCTGATCTACTCCGTGGCTGTAAATGTTCCAGTGCTTGGAAGGAGAGAGCTGGTGGGAGAGCGAGAGGCTCAGACGGTAGAAGAGCACTGAGCTGTACAGCTCATTCATGCAGCACTTCCACTGAATCATGTCCTCACATAAATAAAATTATGTATGCATTTATGGTTTATATGCTGTTATACGTTTCTTATGTGAACTACAACAAAAATATCTGCCAAATACAGATCTCATAAATCATGTAAATTTTATCTTTACTTAAAACATCTGATAGAGGGCAATGTTAGTACAGCTCATCTCGTGACTCCTAGTTCTGCCCTCATTTCTCACAGTCTAGAAACGATGGTATGTCTGGCTCTTCACAGACGTGCAGCAAAGCTAATATTTCACTCGAGGTTCCCAGGAGCTGAAGTCTCATTTTGCCCAGCATACCTCCAAGGCGACCGCATTGACTATGTGACACTTACATATCGCTGCCTGTTTATTTTTAGTTTGCCAAAAGGGCAGTGATTTACCTGCTGGTAAATTTAGATATTTAAGTGTATTCCCCAAATGATAGTGGAAAGTCTTCCCTCTCTTCTTACAGTAGTATTATTTTTTAACCAATGGGCAGATGGACTAAAGAAGTGCTAAAATTCAGGCAGTATATTTGAAGTGCTCGATATGGACAATACAGAGAGAATGAGCAAAGTCAGTTAAAACTGGCCAAGCCTCTGTCCAAAGCATGACTACATCTTCATTGGACTTGATGGTCTGTGGCTTCTTTTGCTCATCTTTGTGTTATTCGGGATTTCTTGGTCCTGTTCAGTAACAGAAGCAACCTTCAGGAAAAGACTTGGGAAAAGCTGGTCTCAAGGCGATGTGATGGTACACGTAGTATCTTAGCATTAGTGAAAAACTAATGAAAACTGGTGTTGTCTAGTGTTTCTTGAGCTTGGAACCACTGTTTCCAGCCCTTATAAAAACAGAAAACATCAAAACTTTGAAGAGTTTTGTAGTAGTGTGATGGTCTCCGAAGATTTAGCTAAGTCCTCCATCTCACATTGGCTTTCTCACGGGACTTTTTTTCTGACTTGACTGTCACCAGGAAGGAGAGTTCAGGGGGTTTATTCACAAAAACAGGATCACAAGGCTCCATTTGTCTGATCTTACAGAAGCTGCAGGTGAATGCAGCGTTATTATGTTGCCCATTAATGAAAGTGCGGAAAAAACCTTGGTTTTAATCTGATGTTCAAATGAAAATGCTGCTTGGTCTAATGTCTTTTATGAAGTACTTTTATGGTCTTCATCAGTATAACATTCAATTTCTGGGAGTTTTTGTATGGCTGTTGATGTTCCTCTAACTTAGGGATAAGGTTACGGTGACGAGTGTACTCTGGAATGGGCAGTAGTTAAGTCTCAGACGTGGAAACAAAGCCTCAGTTTGGAAAGTGGTGGTTGAGTCTAGGAGAAGGCTGTTGGCTTTGCTGTGTTTGAAGAAATACAAAGTTAAATCCTGCCAGACTAATTGAGCTGCAAAGCTTCCATTGAATGTATAGAATAGGATTACAGCCTGGGAATACAATTTAAGCATATTAAAATTGCAATCTATGTTATGTGCAAGAGGTGAATTTTAACAGCAAGGCCCATATAAACAAACAGTCGCAAGCCATGTCAGCTCAGACCTCATTTTTTACTGCTGTGTGGCACGATATTGATTTTCCCTATGAAAAGAAGACCTGAAACACAGCCAGGCTAGTGGTTTAGCATTGTGTATTAGCCAAAGTGAGGTAAAAAAGATTGTTTTAAAGGTGAGTTACTGCGTGTTCATAGCAGAGTTTGGGAGTCCGGACAGGGTGTTTGTTCCCAGTAAAATATTGCTTGTTGGAGAGATACTCATTCCTTTACCAGAAAGAGATGACCTCACAGGAGGCACCCAAATTTATAGTAGTGCTTGCTCCTTATTTCAGAGGATAAGTGATCACCCAGCAGTGGCATTTTGGATATTCTATCTTTGAGTATATTCCAAAGTTCAGGCAAGGAGTACATTTTATTCTCTGTCACACCTGGGACACAGAAACACAATAAACATCTTTCAGTTAATTCCACTGCCATCCTTTGCATCATTTTGCCCATTGTTTATTCTGCAGCTGGAAATATTCAAGGTCTCTCTTTTTACTGAGCTCTTCTCGACTTGGGTTAAACAATGTACTAGATTCTTCCATGTCAAATTCCTTTGAATCACATTTATTCTGCTTGGGTAAATTAGTAACTAGATCGGCTGTTTCAGTTAAACAATGAAGATAGACATGCACTTGCACTGAATTCCGGGGATTTGGAAAATACAATATGAAACATCACCTTCTTAAGATAAGGCATGCATTGAGAACAAGATAGATAGCTAGAAGAACTGTTGACACTTGTTACATTAATTTGAAGCAGCTGTAAGATAACGAGGCACCTTTACTTGCCTAAAGCACAACTTGGATGGCGAACTATCAGATTTGGTAGATGCAGTTATGAATTTCATGTGAGGTAATACCTAACACATTGCAGGTGAGAAATGAGATGTAAATGTGTGAATAAGAATAAATAATAGCATAAATATCTCTTTAATGCCACTTTCATTTGTAAATCTTAAAGTGGTATGTGTCACTCATATATCTTTGTTTTATGGATGAGAATGAAGCATTGGGAAGGGACCTGTCTTGCTCCTGGTAAAGCAATGTTAGAGCAAAGATTGAACCCAGGTCTTCACCCTAGTCCAGGGTGAGCATGGCTCCGCTGTGAGAATGGCTACCTTCTGCAGGCTGTCTTTTCTCATCAACAGCAGAAATTTAGGTTTAATTTGAAATGCAACCCTACTAGTAGGACTGCTGGTTCCTACCATGCAAAGGCTGACTGCAAGGATGCACTTCTCCTTCTAGGAGAACCTAGAAAAGGACAGAAATTGTACAGTTCATCTTGGAATCATTATATTTGGAGTATGGATGGATGAAAAGCTGGACATGAGCCAGCAATGTGTGCTCACAGCCCAGAAAGCCAACCGTATGTTGGGCTGCATCAAAAGAAGCATGGCCAGCAGGTTGAGGGAGGTGATTCTGCCCTTCTGTTCTACTCTCGTGAGACCCCACCTGGAGTACTGCATCCAGCTCTGGAGTCATCAGCACAGGAAAGACATGGACCTGTTGGAGTGGGTCCAGAGGAGGGCCACAAAAATGATCAGAGCTGGAGCACCTCTCCTTTGAGGACAGGCTGAGAAAGTTGGGGTTGTTCAGCCTGGAGAGGAGAAGACTCCAGGGAGAACTTATTGTGGCCTTTCAGTACTTAAAGGGGGCTTATAAGAAATACAAGGATAAACTTTTTAGCAGGGCCTGCAGCAATAGGATATGGGCTAATGGCTTTAAACTCAAAGNGTTGGGAAGAAATGTTTTACAATGAGGGTGGTGAAACACTGGCACAGGTTGCCCAAAGAGGTGGTAGATGCCCCATCCCTGGAAACATTCAAGGTCAGGCGGGACAGGGCTCTGAGCAACCTAGTTGAAGATGTTCCTGCTTATGGCAGGGGGGGTGGACTAGATGACCTTTAAAGGTCCCTTCCAACCCAAACTATTCTATGACTCTATGATACTTGAAACCAACTGTCTAAATGCTGTCTCACTAGCTGCGTTACAGGTGTAAATATGCTCAGGATGTTGCCAATGGGAAAGAAATGGTCTCTTTGGCCACGATGGAGGGGAAGGTCATCTAGCTGGACAGTAACTCCATAGAAAGCTTTGGTTCTTCCCATTTAGAAAAAGGAGACTTTTTGGCAGACAGTGCCTCTGACAACGCAGAGCATAGATTGCTCACAAAAGTGCTTGGTAGCTCACTTCCCATCCTCTGCAATTGAATGAGGTCCCTATGCTAACTTCAGCAACTGTGTACAAAAACTATTAGTAGGAAAGTAACTATTTTTTCCTTTCTTTAACGGTGTTTTGTGTGTTTTATTTCTTCTCTGAGCAAGTTAATTGCTCATGACTTCTTCCCTCCCATCTGCTTTTCTTCTCAGTATGTTTTTCCTGTTTGCAGATTCAAAGCTCTTCCTCACACGTTGCACATCCACCTGCTCCTCTCCTCCATGAGCCCTCCAAAGCAATGCTGTCCTATGAGTGAGGGACCACTCTGGTTGCTGTGCTGTGGCCGCTCTGATTTGGGGATGGCCCTGGAATTTCTTTCACCCCTTCTCTTAAATAAATACATGTCCTGGGAGCCGTTGGCCCAGAGGCTCACAGGTTTCCAGCGTACCAGGAGCAAAAGTTGAGCCTGGGCTTAATCTCCTCTGTATTCAACTTATCCTAATCTGGTCCTCTAGTTGCATCACTGGGTTTGGAGGAGTTATGCATATCTGGAAATATATTTATAGTGCAGCTTGGTTGGAGCTACTGTATGCTATGGCCACGAGGACAGAGTGCGTTGGGAAAGCTGGGATGTGCCTATAGCGCATGCCCAGATGAGATGCAGCAGTCGTGCGATGCAGACCAGGCAGAAATAGGGCAGTCTCCCCGTGAGACCTCCTTAACCTCGCAAAGCAAAGCGCTCAGCACAGACCTGCCTCGGCTCCTTGTTTCTATGGCATTTAGAGAAATGAAAGCTGAAGCCCACTCAGATATTCAGAAACAGTGAATAATTTAGGTTGGAAGGGACCTCTGTGGGTCCCCAGTCTGACTCCCTGCTCAAAGCCAGCGGGGTGAGGAGAAACACAAGTGAGAGGCCTGGGGAGCGGGGCTGGAGGTCTGCCCCAAGGGAGGGAACTGAAGCCCTGTGGCCTTTTGGCTCTTTGCGGACACCGTGGATCAGTTGGAAAGTACCATCATAACAAATGCAGCGAGAACGTTTGGGGCTCAGTCCCTTTCTTCCAGGGGCTTTACACACAATTAAGCCTGTTTAATAGAAACGGTCCTTTTTACAGACATGGTAGAGATAGGGAACATGAGGCCTTCTCTGAACTACTTAAGTTGCAAAAATCTCACCATTAAAACCTCACGTTTTAAAACTGATCCAGTTAAAGTAGGGCAGTTTTTCCTTATAGGCACGCTCTAGGGCATGGAGGGATTAACATCGCACTTCCCGATGTCTGGAGCATCCTCAGCTCCCATTAATTTCATTTGGGAATATGCATGCTTAACACGCATGGAAATCTGGCCCTCAGCGATGGGCCTAGGGAGACGTGTATTTTTTGCAGCAAGGCGGTAATAGGAATGAGAGCAGAAATTTGGGGTTCACAGCAGGGATGGGGCCAAGGAAAACCACCAAGCGGCTCTGTAGGATGGCTCTGGTCTCCTACCTTCCCTTTCCTCCATAGCCAGCCACCACTGGTCATATACATAGGTATATCTATACCCTGCTCAGAGTTATAGAATCATAGAATGATAGAATTGTTGAGGTTGGAAGGGACCTTTAAGATCATCAAGTCCAACCATTAACTTAACCTGACAAAACCACTTCTAAACTATGTCCCCAAGTACCACGTCTACCCTTTTTTTGAACACCTCCAGGGATGGCGAATCCACCACCTCTCTGGGCAGCCTATTCCAATGTTTGATAACCCTTTAAGTGAAAAAATTTTTCCTAATATCCAATCTAAACCTCGCCTGGCATAACTTGATCCCATTTCCTCTTGTTCTATCACTTGTCACTAGGGAGAAGAGGTCAGAAGAGTCGCATCAGCATCAGGAGGTGTCCAGGGAACCAGGACTGGTGTCCGGGGTACACACAGCGTATCAGCTTGCTTTGCCATGTTAGCTTGTTTCTGATAAAAGTAAATTATTTACATGTCTGTGGTGAAGCGGATCTTGTCTCTGTGTGAAGAACACAGGGCTGAGCAAGCGCTGGCTGGGCAGAAGGAGTAGGGCGCATCTCTGTGCTTCATTGCTCAGAACCATAATGCTGATAGTAATGTGCAAACTGCAGTGTTGTCAGCTCCAAAAACTTCAAAATAAGTAATTTAAAAAAAAATCTTATTATTGCATTTTAGAGATATTTGCTCCTTTCTGATAACACTAACGATCCCCACCTGCAAATTTTTCTACACAGCCCATGGTTTTTTTTCCTTTAATGAACGTGCAGATCCCTTCACTGCGGCAATTGGGCAGAAAACCCGTGTAATATCACAAGCTCTCACAATCCCTTAGCAAACGTTGCGACACTGCGGCTGGCTCGCTACGTTTGCAGAGAGACCTTTTGCCTCGGCAGCTCGCACATCCCCTTGGTCTTAATGTCACGCTGCCGGCCCAATGGATTAATGCAGACTTTGTGATCTGATAAGAGCTGGTGCTTGCAGGGAGACTGGAGTATTGGAGTGAGATCTAATACTTGATACATCCTTTGCTGAGTTGGTGATGTGCGCAGACTGCTGGATATTTCTGCTTGTGTGATTATTTTTTCAATTTGACTTCTTAATACTCAGAGTAGGCTATTTTTACAGAGAGTTCGTATATATCTAAATAGATTTCTTAGAAATGTCACTTTGTGGAAAGGGAGTGTGCAGGGCTAATTATGATTGAGAATTAGCATATATCTAAGGCCATAACAGACCTGTAATCAGCCAGATATATCTGTTTTTAAAGGGCGGTGAACAAACACTCCTGGGAGCCTCCACCTCCCATCCAGCCACTGAGTAGTTCATTCACTAGATTTGACATTTTTTGGATCTTCACTTTCAAGTTATTCATTAATTTATATGAGAAGTAAAATACACAAGTGGGTGAGAAACTGCTTAAAAGGAATGCCATTGTCCCCAAGGCTATAACTATTACAAAGTCACACCATTTTTTAATGTGATATCCATGTGTGTGCCACACCAGCTGTTTTGCTGGATTAGCCGTGTGGCTCACGTAGTCCTACATCCTTTCCCTGAAGGTAGTCAGCAGAGGAAGGGGCAAGAAATGTCCTAATCTTGATTAGCTGAGGATTGGGGTAAACCCTGACTGCTTGCAAAATTTCAAACTGTTGCAACTCTTGTTAGTATTCATGCCCTCACTGATTCCTACAGAGTTTTTGCCATCGGTAACATTTAGTAGCTGTGAGTCCCACAGTTGAACTGTCCATCGCGAGAAGCAACCTAACTTCACGTCACTTCTGAATGTGTCACATTTTGATTTCTTCAACTGTCTGTTTCTCCTTGCACGATGGGAGAGAATGAAAAACTGTACTATGCCTTTTTATGTTGTCATTATCTGATGCATTTCTGTAACTTGTGTTTCTGTGCTTAAGCAGACTTTTCTGTCTTCAGGCTTATCCACCCTGGAAATAAGCTGTTGACAAGTACGTGAGAGTGTGAATTCAAAGTGCAATACCATTTTGCACAAGCTTCTTGTCTGGCCACCCCTGCTCCAAACTTGGAGGGCATTTTAAAATGTGTTCCAGCTTACTTCTACTGCACAGAGAAAGCACGTTGCAAAAGTCCCAGCTTACTCCCCGTAGCTCAGATCTTTTCCCACTGTACCTCAAGAAGTGGGACAGATGTGCCGAGGTGCAACCACACAGCAATACCGTCTGGGCAGGACAAACATGTCCCCTGGCAGCCTCCACTGCTGTCCTCGTGCAGGCAGCCTCTCCAGGAGGTTGTTGATGACCTCCCCCAAAGCTTCCTTTAAGCCCTTCTGACTCTATAGCTCCTGAAATAGGGTTAAGTGCTGTCATCAGGCGTACAAGGATGGCTGAGCACAGAGCAGAAGGAGGGACAGAGAGGCTTGTAGAGAGATTACTTGGCTGCAATTTTACAAATTATGGGTAATACGGAAGATTAGGTTTCAAGTGATCAAAAAAGGAGAAGGTAGGACAGAAGTGTCCCTCTGATTGTTATCTCTGCATTTGCTGTGCAGCCACAAATTCTCTGGTGTCCTGGTCCAAGGAGAATTTGATCATATGGGTGAGTTTGGAAGGCAGCTGGGTGTAATTCCTTAGCTTTTAGAGCAATAGCATGTCTCAGGTCGGACTCTGCAGAGCTGTCAGTTTTAGCTGTTGGTTGGTTGGTTTTTTTTCATTTACAGATTATCTGAACTATTTGAGCTACGAGAGTGATGTGGAAATCATATATTCTGTAAAGACTTTCCCCTTAAAGGCAAGCTCACAGCGTAAAAGGTCTCCCAGGCTCTGCGGAGGGCTGGCAGCAGTTTCTGAGTGACGGCCAAAAATATGTTCTTGCAGCAGTGTTTCCACATTGATGGCACTACAACAGAGGCAGCTCCGCTAGAGACGGAGCAGGCAAACCCACGCTTTGGCAGGATGGAGAGATCTGCCTGCCTAGACGTAAGGGTAGCTGTCATCTTTGCCGTTTTATTTGTCTTCGCCTAAGGCAGCGATAGGAATTATGTTCATACAGCAAATAAAAATAGTCCTAGAAAATATATCCTAGGTCTTTATCCTCTCACTTTTATCTTACCCGGGAGTTATCTGCATCGCTTTGGAAAGATGATACTCTGAATACTCTCTGAACACAGCACAAGCCCTGTAAAGTGTTGGATGCTGGAAAGGCGACTAATTACTGGGTAGTTACAAGTGCTGCAGGGAGGGAAGGAGAAGAGAAACCCCCTGAACTTTCCACTGTTTCAGTCTTGCTTTGGCTGCCGTGGATTTAGCACCCTTTTCAGCTGGGGCCAAGAAGAGGTTTCAAATGACTCGTGCAAACGGACTAAAGTTTCAGGGTAGCACATGCCTGGGAGGACATTCTCTTCTACCTAGCTAATTCCCAAAATATAATCGGCAGGCAGCGGCTGAGCCGAGGGAGCCTCTCGCATGTACAGTGCTTTACCCTGCCGGTTGACCTAGTTGTCGATGCGGGGAGTCGCACACAATGCCAAGCCTGTTAAGTGACTGCAGATTTCTTCGCACAAACAAGCAAGCAAGAAATTAAAGAAAAGCTTCGGCCGTGCTGATAAGCTGGTAGGGGCACATAGGGCTTGTTTGTTTGGTTTGGGGTTTGGTTTGCCCTTTCTTTGAACTCAGTTAAGATGGAAAGCTGTAGTAAGCTTCAGCGCAGCCCTCGAGGCCAGAGGAGGCTGACCCACAGCTCCCCGGACGTTTGGGGCTTGCAAGAGCCTACGCAGCATCAGTCCTGCTCTGCATGTCACGTCCTCCGATGCCCTGGAAGTGTTTGCTCTGTCATGCTGGTGTCTTAGTTGGAGAGATAAAAGGAAAGACTGAAACCGCCTGTGTTATAACACACCCTAGTCAAAGGCATCACAAGGTTTCTGCGAGACAAGCAGCATCAGTGACGTTTCCATGCCTGCCTTACCCGTGATTTCCATATCACTGAACATTAAAGACATTCTGAGGAACGTTAAAGGGACCTGAATTTCAGAGGAAGAGCGTGTAGCAGTTTGTGATGAGTTGCTCTGTAAGGACTACATCATCCTTAAAGGATCAGCTATGAACTTAGAAGTGCTGGTCTAGATCCTTTTCAGTTCTAAAAGCACACAAATATAGTAAATGTCCTGTGCTTGCAAACACAGCTTGGACTAGCTGTATGTGTTTTAGCACCATGCCTTGTAAGTATTTTGGGATGGAATTAAAAAATAATTTTAGTAATATTCAGAAAATTTATTTCAGTAACAAAACTTTCTTTTCAGCATCAGGCATGGCCCATGCAGCGTAGGAGCTCATGGTAACTTATGGTGACGCTAGAGGAACCTACTGCCCCTCAGAAGCGAGGCTTGCTGCTGGAGGGAGCCAGTGTTTGCAGCCTACAACATGGATGTGCAGAAACTCATTTTATGCTCTATTTTGAAAGATTACTTTAAGAACTGAGGACAGGATTTACGATGCACCGAGTGAGAAGACGGTTCTTTGCTCAGCAGTATTGAGCCAGGCACTCTGCTGGGTCATTTGTTGCCCTGATCTTTTTCAGAATATTTTCATCAGGGTATTTTCTTGTTTGAAATACATCTTCAGGCAGAGGGAAGTGGGCCAATCATATTATTTTATTAAAAAGCAGTCCCATGAATATGCCTTCTCGGTTTGGCCATGAGTGCTGTGTATGCCCCACAGGATTGGGAAGAAGACCACAACGCATGGATAATGTTCAGGGCAGTGATGCTTTAGGTGTATAACTGTGCTAAGCTGGAGGCAAATAAAGCTGATCTGCGTACAAAATATTCTCTTAATGAAAAGGCAGGTGAAGGAAGGCAGATCTTGCTCTGTTACAGCCACATTTTTCAGGATCCTAAAGAAGATCACAGGCTCTTTCCGCAACATTTTTTGTGAGAAATTAATGCTCGGGAAACCATTCCTTCTATAAAAGAGGCCAGCATGGATGGAACTGTGGAAGGAATCTCCTTGTCACCAGCAGGACAAAGGACCCACACAGAACTACTTTTTATTTGTAATACATCACACTGTGTAAACATTAATGGTCCACCGGTGCTGGAACCAAACCTTCTGGACCAGATCCAATGACTGCAGGTGTTACCATGGTAGTGCCTCCACCAGCTTTGAAGCAAAGTCTTCAACTTGAGCAGCTCCACTGTGCTGGCTCGTGTTCAGAGCCTGGGGCCTCAGCTCAGTCCCACAGACCTAGTTTTCCTACACAACTCATTATTATCCTCTCATGCCCTTGCAGCACAATTGCATAACCACAGCAAAGGTTTGTGCCCTCTATGACAATGCTGTCAACAAAAGGTCTCTGCACGGCTTTCGGGTCATATTCTCAGAGATCCGTACTGGAACAAGGTCACCAGGGAAGTGATCATGGCCCCAAGCCTGTCGGTAGTCAAGAAGCATTTGGACAATGCTCATGGATATATGGTTTAACCTTTAGGTTGCCCTGTGTGGAGTCGGGAGTTGGACTCAATGATCCTCATGGGCCCTTCCCAACTCAGGATATTGCATGATTCTATGATTTGAGCATTTTCTACTTTTCCTGCTTCCCAATACGTGGCTACAAGAATATTAGTGCAATAGTTTGGTGAAAACTGGGTGCAAGAAATAAGGATAGAAGAGGACTTAGGCTTTTTTTTTTAGCTTTAAATCATACACAAAATACCAAATAATATTGCTCATTTACTATGCAATAGAAGTATCATCTGTTAGAGAAGGACAAACAAAGAAGCTAATATGCAAACTCAAGCTGTCCTCCAGTGCCTGTTACAATGGCTGGTTGGATTTTTACAATCTGCCTCCTCTGCTCTTGTCACTTTATTCTGCCTTGGAAGTCTCTCCTCAGCTGTAAGTGTTAGTAGCTGATCAATGGCCTGCTAGAGCCTGGATGCAACCTGTTTGCAGGATGAGCCCCAAAGTGCCAGCAGCAGCAGCTGGCCGAGGGCTGGCTGTGGGAAGAGGTGTCCCTTTGTCTGTAAAGAAAATCATCAGGCATGAATAGTGAATCAAGTCAGAGCTATTACAATACCTTATGCAATGTTTTTAAAAGGGCATTTATTGTAACATCTTGTGAATATGGAAATCTCTTTATTTTTCTCTTGGAGATGTGCATTAAAACATACAAAAACATTTATGGCTTCTCGTATTTTTTCATTTGCAGAGCTTATTCCTAGAGCAGGGCTTTTTACATTGTGATCCTCTTCAGTACGGGATCTAATTAGAGGGTACTTACTCTGCACCTCCGGAGAAAAAGAAGGCACTGTTTATTTTATGGAAGGAGGCAACTGCAAGGTTTAGGTTTCTTCCTAACAGCTTGGTAGCTGCATTAAAAATCAGACCACTACTTATATTGCCCATATTTACATAGTCTAAATATCACCAAAGAACGTAGGCTGCAAGAATCTGGGCCTAAAAGCATCACAGAAGTTCCTTTATCTCCCTTCTCGTGATGCATAAGAAAAGCCTAGTTGTGGTAAAATGCTCTTTGCTGCAAATTGCATTTTAAGCACAATTAAAATTCAGGGTACGAATCTGGAAACGATTCAAAGAAGGATTTCTGTTCTGGGGTTCTTTGAATTAATTCTTTGCACATCATCTGTAACCGTTAAGTCCTCGGTATTGGTCTCGTATATGTATGGGATTGTGATTGCCCCGTTGTGAACCAAAGCAATGCTTTCATACAACATAGAGGATTGAGATGATACTCATTATCACATCGTTGTGAATACCACTGGAATAGCTTTTATTAAATTAACCACTTCAGGAAACAGGTAATATGTGATTGGACTTATCAAAATGAGTTATTTCTCCATGATCTGTTTATAACCTGATGGCTTGCAAGAGATGAAGCTGAAAAATGAGACAATTATATCTGCAATTAGCACCACACATCTGAAGTATACCTTGAACTTGGGCTTCTCTTATATCTGGAGTTGTTACGACAAGTTTAACCGCTGTGTGGCCTTTCAGGCCAAATCCTATTCGAATAATGGCGATAGTAAAATTAATGTGTATGAAGCTTCTGTAAAATTACTCTGCTGAATATGGGCAGCTAGCATCACCTATGCATGAGTATGAATTTTTTGGAAAATGTTTCTCTCTCTTTTGAAGCACAAGTATTCCCACTAACTCCATCTGAAAATTTTCTGGTTGATATTTTCCCCCAGTAAGTTGTAACTTTCACCTAATTGAATGAATGGATCCATATTGGACTCGATGATCTTAAAGGTCCCTTCCAACCTAGATGATTTTATGATTCAATGCTTCTATGATATTTGTTTGCAGAGGTTTGGACAGCTTATACCCCATGTTTAGGACTTCTTAACCTAAATCACTGCAAAAGAGGAATTTAAATTTTTCCAGGGTCACCAATTCCAACTGCAATTTCAGGGTCCCTCTGACCTTTCCCAGCTCCCCAGGGTACACAAAACACAATTTAGTTCCTTGAAACTTGGTGTGCTTCTTTCCCCTGGTGATGACGTGGGGACGTGAGTGACTGTTAATGCATTCTCTGCTTCATATTTTATTTCCTGAAATACTGCATATAATTCAGGTGGGTTTGCAATTATTGTAGTGGACACTAATATTGCAGGGTTTTCATTATTGTTATTTAAATAATGTTATTTTTAATAGCATTCCAGCACGTTAAATTCTCAGCACATTCTTGGCAAGAAGTCTCTGTAGCTCATAGCACATCCTCTCACAGCTTAGTTGCTTCAGCTGATGCTGTGACTGCCATTACAGTGACACTTTTGGAGCATCACTCAAGCACATTAATGCAGCTTTAATTACTGATATGGTTACTTTGCCAAAACACAAGCTACACTGTACCATCCAGATAATTCTTCATGGGCATTTATGTTTATGTATTTACCCACAGCACAAAATCACTTGACCTTTAGTAAAGTTTGTTGCTTTATCTCTCTGTACCACGCTCCATACAGTCCGCTCAAAATTTAGTCCTCGCAGGTTTAAAAGCCATCATTTCCACTGTCTTATTATGAAAACCTGAACTTCTGCTCTGGGGTTTGGGTTGACTTTTTCCTTTTTATTTTCCCCTGCAGCTTCTTTGGAATATCAGGATTCTGATCTGCCTGCAAACCTCAAGCAGTTAAATATAACTTTGGGCAGTTTTTCTGATCAAGGGCGTGATTTCGGGTTGCTCATTATGACAGCCTTGCAGTACCAGTTGTTATCTGGCATGGGTGGGTATATAACTTAATATTTTCATTGGAATCTCACTCATTTATTCTCTGTTCTGCAAGTGCTGGAAGCTTAACATGTCATTAGTATTTTTTGTGGTTTTTTGAAAAATATCAGCTGAATCATTATAACACAAGGAAAATGGGTACCTCTCAAATTAGTCTCAAGTTTCCCTCCTATTAGGGCATGCAAACTATGCGAAAACTTCAATTTTGGCTTGAGCCAAAAGCAGTTGCACGTAGAGCTGAACATTAGTGAAAACTAATTATGCTGTCCTCAGCTTCCCAGCAGTGGAAGAAAAGAGGAGTTATCAGAGGAGGATGAGCCAAGAGAATGACCTGGTTTTCCAACGTTGTGCACAGGGAGAGACATAAGCCGTGGCTGATGAGGAATGCTAATGGTATCGTGCAGCTGGCATCTCGCGCTAAAGCAAGCAGCCGCAGTGACAGCTCAGTACCGCCATCGGAAGAAATCAGCACCCGTCTTGCGGGAAGCAGAGCTGCGTGCTTTCTCATCAGTTACCGCCTAAGGGATTTCACTGCAGCACTTTAATATTACCTTTATTTTATACTTCACTCATGGGGTCATTAAGGATGAACGTGTGATTTCAGTCTCCCACATGGGACTCTGGCGAACAGGCACGGTACATGAGCCCCACGGCTTTGTGGTGCCACCGTCCCATAGAAACTCATTTAAGGTGTGGTGGGAAGAAACAATTTGCTCCATGGACGGCAGCAGTAACCACGTCTGCTTCCCATGATTTTCATCCTACAGAGATCCTAGCTCACACTATCAAATCCCCGCCTCCCTCCGTCTGCACAGCCCCAGGTTCTCCCCACATCCCCTAACACCCCTGGCCCACGGCAGCCCGCTGAGAGCTGGCCAGGGAGGAGGCAGCCCTGCGGCTGGTCCAAGCCATTGCTGCCCGGCTAAACAGAGTAGATGATAGCTGAGCTCCCACTGATGCCTATCTCGGTGCAAGCAGCCACTCTGCTGCAGACAGAAACAATGAGCAGAATGTGAGTTTTATCCAGAGCCCTCCCACCAAAAGACGAGGACTCTATTTGCTAGATAAAACATTTCTACCTGGAAGAAAAAGCTGAAGACGAGACCTGCTGCAGGTGGGACTTTTAACATGACTCCCTAGAAAAAGACAGGAGCTACCCTGGAGAAATGCAGAGACTTTGGAGTGCTAAAATCACAGAGCTGTATCCAACCGTAGCTGAGGGGAATGTATAGTGAATATTATGGATTGCCCTTGCTGCAATGATAGACTGCTACTATCGGTATCTGTAGCCTTCCCTCAAACTGAAACAGAAGCAGCTGACTGCTGCTTTCTGGTATTTCTGTTGGAAAACTGAAGTTTAGAAGTCATGTATCATCTGTCAAAAATCTTTATGAGTATTGCTGTGATAAATGCAGGGGTGATGAATATGTACTACAGAGTTTTGCGGCAGAGAAGCGGAGCTTGCTGTTTCAGGCAGCCCTAACCCTGTCATGCAGAGTATGTTGAGGGCTCTTTTCTCGAGATGGAGAACCTCAAGGAAATGTTATCTCAGCCAAAAGGTCGACAGGAGACAGGATGTCATCTGGATGATGGGAATATTCTTCTGACCAGAATTTAGAAAGCACATGGCTTACAGAGACAATAATGAGAGCGAGCTTTAGCATAAAGGGTACCAAACACAGCAGTGTCTTAGCTGTGGTCCTGCAAGTGGGATTACCCGCGTCAATCTCCCTGTTGTAGCTGCCGTTTTTATTCAAGGTGAACAGATTTATGAACACATTTTATGGACAGCAGAATAAGAAGGATGATTTGAATGTCTAGTCAAATATATTTTTCTCCTCAGGAAAAATGCTAAGATGCCCTTACATCCCCATTTCTATGTAGTCCTTGGCAGAAAGAACAATCCACGTTGCTAATTTTTAAGATTTTACTGAGAACAATATGGTATTTGGGGTGGTTTTAAGTGTTTATCATGAAACACAGGTACGTTTTCTGAGGTTGCCTTTATCCCTAGTGATCACCTCTTCCCATCATCTTCAGGCGGATTAAACTGTTGAGAAGAAGACTCCCCTGCACAAGGAGCAAGAAAACACGGAGCTCAGAAAACGGAGGAGGGTACTGGGATGAGAAAAAATCCCTGAGGAATTAGATAAATGGAAGAAGAAACATTAGGGAAATTGCAGAAGAGTGTAAGACTTTGAGATGTGCCTGGTGGGGCTGCAGCCAGGCGCGGGTAGAAGGGAAGGGAGGAAGGACTGGGAGAGCAAAGGGGGTTTGGGAGGGGGCAGGCGAGTGTGTGTGGGGTGACTGGGGCAGAGCACCCCGGTGCAGGTGGCCCCAGGTCTGGCTTGTCGTTATTAAGGTAACCACAGAAAGGAGAATTAAATGCCCCTTTCTGTAACCCCTCATGTTACCAAAGGAAAGAATTTCCTCTAAATGACAACCAGAATTGCTGTGCCTGCATTATTTTGAAATCTGGAATAAAGATCAGATCAAGGTGGGACAGACCTGTCCTTTGATGATAGGAGGAAATTTGAATATGGGTGAAAAATATGAAGAAATTATTTTTTTATAACTCTTACAGTTGAATTTTTAAAGTCCCTCTGGTAATTTTGTGTTGCTCCTTTTCTGTTAAAGACTTGAGGCTGCCAGTGTAGGGTGGCACATTAAAAATCTCAATACTCTTTCCACTGTAGCAGTTAACTCTACAGGAAGACCTTCCACCATCTTAAAGATCTGGTACTTTTTGTGTGCCCTGCTTTTGCCACCGTGGAATTTCAACAGGCATCGAAATATCAAAGCCTGACATTCACAAGGTAGCTTTAACACCTTGCAGAAATGGTAAAATTTGGGCAAGACATTTTTCCTTAAGTCCAGGCACTTAATGTTTTCAGACTAAATATGATTTCTGGGATCAGGTGCTTTGCTGCTCCTTCTTTTCAGCTGTTTATTTTGTAAGGCATTTACATTCCTCAGCTGGATTAGGTCCACACGAAGAAAGCATATACTGAAGGAAAGGGGTGATAATGGAAATTTAGAGCGCAGAGCAGTTGAGTAAGCTCCATGGCAAGCAATGTGGCAGTATAAGGGCTAACAATTCATAAGATCAAATATTTATATTCTCAGGGACTACACTCTCTTCATTAATTTGCAATTACCGTGATAAGCTCATGATAAATTTCAGGGGGAAAAAAAAGCAATCATTGTCTTGTTAACAATTAGAAGAGGCATTATGTTAAAAATGCCATAAGAACATTTAAATTCAGACACTTTCCTTAAGATTATATATTCATTAAGTGACTGTAAATCACTAAGAGGCAGAATAATTAAGATTTTTTTAATTTATGTAATGATGAGAAATCCATGCAAAATTCTTACAGTTTAAGATTTCTTTATGAAAGTGATGACTTGGTCATTGACAAGGATTTATTAGATGAAACTCGTTCATGGAATGACTTTTTTTTTAGACTTCAATATCTCAATTTGAAACTTATCAGTTTGCCACGGTTTATGATATATTAGACTTGTTAAATGCAAGAGTATAACCATTAGCTTTGGATAATAAATGGTCTGTTGTAAGAAATAATTTAGCATATCATCAAAGCAAATAGTAGAACTAATTGCATTCCATTTATCATTGGCCATGTCAAATCTGGTGTGGTATTTAAAAGCAAACTTTGTCTGAGAATTAAATGGAAGTCATTGACATTGATTATGCTTATGATTGTGTTTACATGTGGTAAAATCTCAGAAACACAGTCCCTGGATATTATTATAATCATTCATTTAAACTCTGCTTCTATTACAGAAAATTTATTTGGCTTCTCAGGGTAAACCTAAGCCCAAAGAGCTGCTCCATAACTAGAAAAATATTGGGACGTCCTGAGTAAAGAACCATCTGGGAGGCGGTAACCTTAAGTACATGCTGCTTTAGGCATTTCTTTCCCACGATGGACGAGACTTGGGCAGCCATCTCTCCCTCCAGCTCCAGCGGCACCTGAGCAGATGTCGGAGTCCAGCTCAGCCGTGGGACTGCAGCAACCTTCCAGATGCCGTGCTGGGTCCCTGCCTCACACTTCCAGGCAGTGGAGAAGAGGGAAAACAAATTCTAAATTATGCGAGAAAATTATATATAATAAGAAATATTTTTTTATTTCAAGAATGAACAGCAGTTATCTGCCCCTTTGGAAAACCATCTTTAACAACAACAACAAAAAAACCCAAACAAAACAAATCCCAGTCTTGGAGTGTCAGGAAAAGCTAATGGCCCAAGACTAGTTTCAGTGGTGTTTTTACATGAGCAGATGCACAGCAAGTAGGCAGGGAGCAGCCTCTGCAGTATGCTTACTGGTACCAGTAATAGCTCCTTGAATAAGCCCATCTCTCTCCTCCTTGCAGTGGTTGAACCTGCAGGTGCTGGGCACTTTGCTGTCCCCTGGCCCGGGAGCTCTCTGCGAGGAGGTAAGCAGCAGAGGCATGACCCCGGCAGGACACCGTGGCTGGGAGAGGGCCGAGACCCCCGAGGACTGCCCGGGGCTGAAGGCTGGACTCAGCTCAACGGCTCTGTCCTCCTGATCTGCAGCGACCCAGCGGGGCCCCGGCTGCAGCCACCGTTTGTCCTGGAGACTTCCTGGCTGTGCATGACCCCACTGCCCCGCATTATGTCTTCCTTGGGGTCTTGCCTTGGGATTTTGGAGATGTTAAAAGTAGTTGAGATCTTCTCACTTAGCACTTATGTCTTCTGGCTTGAGTGTGCACACTGGGTCATATGTTCTTGCTGCTGGAATGGGCATGACAAAGAGGATGGGGTACTAGCCAGGAGACACTGCCCCAGCCTTCCCTGGTCCTCACTTCATCTTCAGCTTTCACTCGCATTTCGAGTTGGTCAGATTTGGAAGGTACTGACTATTTTGGCCAGCTGCGAGGAAATGGAGTGTAATAAAAATAACCCAGCCCTGGCTGCCTTGCTTTGCTAACTTTCCTATTGGTTCTGCAAATCTGGCTGGCCACAGCAAAGCCAGGGGATAGCATTGACACAGTATCCTGAGCGGATCGTATCCGAAGCTACTCTTTCACTTCTGGCAATGTTATGGCTGATCCAGGACATTGCCCTGCATTCTTGAGCAAACCATGGCTGAAGCCTAAACAAAATCAGTTGGCTCAGGGAATCTTAATGGCAACA
This sequence comes from Anarhynchus alexandrinus, assembly GCA_008711295.1. Taxonomy (NCBI): domain Eukaryota; kingdom Metazoa; phylum Chordata; class Aves; order Charadriiformes; family Charadriidae; genus Anarhynchus; species Anarhynchus alexandrinus. The sequence goes on from VUYV01000107.1 coordinate 770,230, forward strand.
AAATTAAAAAGGGATTGCCTTCCCCATTTTTGACGACCACAAAAAGACTGAGCCTGAAAAAAGAAACTGCAAGCTAGAAATCTTAAGAGTTAAAGGCCAGCTGCAAGACACAAAAAGCGACAGGTATACAAACACAGTTTCCTAGAGATGAAGACCAAACTTGGTTGCATGCAATTAGGGACTCAAATGCATGTTGACAGTCGACCTGTTTGAAGGCCCTGAGTACCAACAGCATCTCTACTGCAGTGGTCTGACAACCAAATGCACAAGTCCAGAACCTGTTCATTCCCATATGGATGTGACACAGATCCTGCAGATCCTACTGTATGCTCGTAACCGTGTTACAGGGGTAATTATTCCATGCTGGTCACTACTGTCAGCCTATCATCTATGGGTTTTCTGTTTTTTATGGGGGAAAAAAAAAGTCTTTTGAAAAGGTCTGTCAATTTCTAAGTGAAAAATGCATGTTACAGAAAATTTAAATGCAGAGTGAAGCTAGTAGTGCCTCATTCTGTTCATCTTCCTCCTGCTAACATTAGCAGCTTTATTCATGCAAGCAAAGTAAACAGGATTTATTTTAAATAGGTCAAATATTTTTTTTTTTTCAAATGGGTTGTCACTTGGTTTGAAAGCAGTGAGTTTACTAGGGTTTTGTCTGTCTAAAAGTCCTGCCCTTTTTGCCATCGTGGGAAAGGCCTCTGCCTTGACTTGTGGTTCTCATCCCAAAAATGTGTGAGACAATGTTATCAATGAAACAGAAAATGCAGGCACACATTCGGAGGCATCTCAGATGGCACTGGAGTACAATCTCAAGAGACCACTTTCATTCCCACTGCTCTTGGGTGACAAGGGGGAGATCACCACCACTTCTCAGAGCTGGGAGGGTGATGAAAGACATTGACAAGTGAAAAGTGCTTCTCCAGGGCTGAGCTGGAAATCTTCCCTTGAAGACTATGAGTCTTCACTCTTGATGAAATGCCCTACCAGCCAGGGGAAGCTCAGCAAAACTTGGGGCTGCCAGGGGATACTTTGTCTAGAAATCACGAGAAGAACATGTGCATGTTCAGAAAGCTGGAAGGTGGCTGCAACGAACAACTAGCAAGTCAAGCAGCTTGAAAACACTCTTAATCATTGCATAGAGCTAGGACCACGTTTGGGGAAGACTACTTACACAAGAGCTACAGGGCTGAGAATAAACATCTGGGAACAAAACCCCCTTGCAAATGCAACAAACAACAACAAAGAGAGTATTCATTCCAAAAGAGTTAATAAAAAAGAATCTCCCATTTGGTAACCACCAGTAACAGCACATGATATGCATATTTTTAACCTCCTTGCATGGTACACAGACCACTTTATGCCACTTTAGTATTTGGACTGTTGCATTTTTAAGGTGATATAGTCTTATCGCGGTGGAGTAGTTCACTCTTCTGGGAACCACCGCCTCCTGTTTATCTGCAGAGGGAAACTCCATGCCTCTTCTCAGATCCAGAGATATTTGTCATGAGAAATGATGAATTCCACGGAGGCCTAACCCTCGGCCTCCAGCTGATCCTTCAGGTTTTAGTGATAATCCATGACACATGGATGCTGGGAGCTAGAGTGTGAGTGATTAATACACAACTCGGTATCTACCATGGAATGAGCCCAAGTAGTTTCTAACCTGGGCTGGACTTGGGCACATTTCCTAACAGTAAAAACTCCACACCCTGTTGCAGCTACTTAAAGCTTTTGAGTCTTCTTTAGTAGCTGATGTGGCATAGGCATGCAGGTCGCTAGAGTCTCAAGTAATGCTCATATTTGAATATTCTTTCCAATAGTCCTTATTTTATAGCTCAGATATTTAGTTCACAGCCATTTTCTTTTAGTCTCTGTCCATCCAGTCTAGATTTTTTACAGGTGAAAATATTCTAGCATTGGACTGATGGGAGACTGTAGCTGTAAATAGCAAAACTGGGCTTATGATATATTGCTGGATACCCTGAACACAGGATTGAATTTACTCTTGCTCTTTCCTTCTACTTTTGATTTTGTAAAACAACCCCAACTTACTTACTTGTGATACCTTTAGATAGTGCTTTGAGCTGCTGCTTCCACTAATTTTCCAGGTGTGACATCACCCTGTGGGCAGCTACAGAAGGTAAGTCAGTCAAAATAATGCTGGTATATACAACTTTTTTAACCTTTCCTTTGCATAAATGACTTAGCATGAGTATGAGATCTATTCTGTAACTATGCTGTGTAAAATTTACACTTAAACTTATACTTCTTTTGAAGTCAAGCTAACCCATACTAGGAAGTTGGGACCTTACTTCTGCCCCAGTTGTTTTGATCCAACAAACGATTCAGTAAATATAGGTGAGAGGTGACTGCTCCGTGTGAGTTCGGGCAGAGATGTCTTTCCTCCCACCACCTTTGGGCTTTTAATAATTATGAATCACTCCTGCAGCTGATTATCAGTGTTTCTGTCAACTGGACAGGAACAGTGATAGCTCCAAAGTATGCAGCAATGTAAAAGGTCTGAAGATCAGAGTATCAATTGGTATTACTTCCACAAGGTCCTATTTACACGGGTCATTTTTTTAAAAAGAGAGACTATTTGAACTCTAGTATTTCTACAGCATTGTGGGCACGAGGGATCCAGAGCTGCCACAGCCACTCATTTTCCTTTTCTTGTGCCTCTGCCCTGTGCACGGGCATTCCTGCCCTGAGCAGCTCAGACAAAAATGCAATTTGGACTGACTCTTTCCTCCCACCACAAGGGCTGGGTGCTCCGGCGGGACAGGTACAGATTGTTACCTATACCTGGCACCGAGTGCCGCTGTGTGTAAGAGGAGCCAGGAAAGGGACCACATTGTCATGTTTAAGCATTCAGAAATCGAAGCAACCTTTTCCCTACCTCCAAAGGTGGATCATTATTTCTGTTGCACTGAGTTTTCAGTAGCTAGGGACATTTTATTCTCAATGGAAGATGAAATTCCTGCATAACCACATAATTCCTGCACCTGAGGCTTTAAGAAAAAACACCGACTGCTGCAGGAGTTGGCAGCAGTGGGGGAAGAGGAAGAGGAGATGGAGGAGGAAATAATCTCATTCTCTCACCTGCAGGAGCGGAATCCAACCCCGCTGCTGACTCCTGGTGATAGAGGGTGCATCAGAGAGGGAGAGGAAATGGGAGAACCAGAGGAGAGAAGAGGTAGCCTGTAGGAAGACATAAAGAGAAGGAAATACTTGGGATTAGTGGGAAAGGTCATCAGGCTATGCAGCCTTCAGACATCTGTCCAAACCAATTTGAAGCTCCTGACCGCTGGGTTGCCTCACCGGCAAGTATTTTTTGCACTCCAAAAGACGAGGTGAGGAAGGGTGTCTTTCCTGCTCTGGTTTATCTGCGTCATAGGGATAACACCTGATTTTGTCTACATCCGACTGTGAACTGTGCCGAAAATAAAACGTGATGGCAAAAAAAAAAAGGGGGGGGGAATGTGGTAGAAGTACCTCACAGTTGGAAGCAAGGGCAACTCAGGGCTGAACGCGTATTTTGTGCTCTGCTGCCTTTTTGTCTTTGGATAACAAAAAGTGAATTGTTACTTTAGTAATCTATGAAATATATTGTGCATATGGAGTCATACAAGGTTAGGAATCCAAGTATTAAAACTGAGTGTAGAGAAATGTTAATGAGGCAGAAGGAAATTTTATGTTAGCTTTTTTACATTTTGCCTCTCCAGACAAAACAGAACTGCTGTTTTGTGTAGCACTATACTAAAAATATATATACATTGAGCTGTGGCATCAGATTTCTAGTTCTATGTTAATATCACCAGTGGTAGGGGAAACACTGTATAAAGCGTTCATCCACCAATTTTTTCTCATTTTGTATATAGTGACTACACAGTTCAGTCTTGTATTCTCCCAAACAGTGTGCCACTCTTTTTCTTCCAGTAGATTTGAGGGGATGAAGTTTACGTTTCTGTTTTCAAGTGTTGCTTCCTCCGTATAAGTAGGAAATCCTCCCTCCCTCCATACGTTTTTAAAATAGCTGACAGTGCTCCCAATTAATTGCACATCAAACTGAAGTTCTTTTTCCTGTCCTACGTGACTGTCCTCCCCTCTTAAATAGTCCATCTGTTTTCTTACTCCTGATACAAATAGTAAAAACATCCCCTACCTAAGCAAAAACTCCTCTGGGAAGATGAATGTAGATGAGGTGGCAGCAACTGATGTGGCAGTTACATCACCCATATATCGCTGGGATATCTTTGGATATTACCATCAGGAGACATCTAGGAACATGGATGAAATACATAGTTCTACATAGAACTAGTGTTGACTTATCTTTTGCCTCTTGCCGGATCACATTTTTGGCTGCACCTAAATGCCTCCAAGCTAGTCAAGTCCTTTTCTTAGTTTAAATACCTTCCAAAATGTGTTTTAAAAAAATCTACCTTCCCAGAGAATAGAGCTTTCTGGATTGCTCCTCTGCGTGTATCGCTATAACCTTTGTTCTCCCCTCTAACCCTTCCTCCTTTCTTTGCCTGTTAATGATTCACATTTATTGTGCCGTGTCCAAGCTCTGCCCAAATCTCTCTTCCTACCTCTCTGTACCTTTGGTTTGGTTTGGTGGGGTTTTTTTTATATGCTGTGATTCCTCCTCCTGCACTTGCATACTGGAATAGGAATCCAAATGAACAGGTAAGTCACCAATGAAGGGTGTGATGCAGAACATACCTGAGAAAACAGCAGTGTAAACCGCTCCATTTTTAGTCCTTAGTGCCGGGTGTGTTGTAAATGTATGTGAGAGGTCTTCCGACTTTCTGATCAATGTGCCTGCTTTTACTGACTTCATCCATAACCTACTAGCGCTGTTATCAGGAAAGATGAGACACTGTAATGAGACTGCATATATTTGTCAGTTCACTTCCTCCTCATTTAAAATGATTTGCAAAAGAGAAGATGACAACAGATGAAAAGAGTAAACAAACTCCATCCCTACATGCTGTGGAACCTCAGTCCCATTTTATTTCTGAAGAAATGACAGGTGTGTATCTATTCACTGCTTTTCTAAATTCTCTCTGCTATAAAACTAAAAAAAAACAGGTTTGCTTTGGAAAAAAAAATAAATATCCAAACTGCACTAACATACTCCTTTAAAAAAAAAATGAATGTGCCCTGAGATGAACAATTACCTTCCAGAAGTACATCCTTTCATGGGTCGCAGTGAACTGGATAACTACATATTATAGTGTCCGGAAGGAATTGCGACTATTGGAATGAGGGTTGTTTTTTTTTAAAAAAACCCAAAAAACCAACCCCAGCCCCATGTGGTTTGGTAAAGTTGACATGGCAGCCTGGGGCTGGCAGATCAGGGTTCATCCTCAGCTCCACCATGGAGCAAGTCTGTGACCTTCAACTGAGGGACATGACCTCCGAGTGGCTTTGGGATGTGCTGAAGGTGTCCGAGCACTTTAGGAAACTCTGGGCACAAACAGATGGGTCAGCTAAAGCCTTCAGTTCACGTATGTACTTACGGGAGTCCTGAAGGCCCGAAATTGATGAAAGACTGAGGCTTGCCAGGCATGCAACGTGATTAGTCTCCTCCAGCGAACATCATTAACAGCTTATCAATGCCCAGTCACTCGGTGCGAGTTACGAGGCTGTTGTTAACCCGCTGAACGAGGCTTCCGACCGGCCGTGCGGACCTGCTTTCTTTTCCCACCTGCTCAAAGCTGCAGTGACACCGGGCGGCTCTCGCCTTTACGGAAGCCATCGCTGAAACGCAGACCCGAGCGGCCGCATGAACCGGCGTGCGGGCAGCCGCCTGCCCTGCGCCCCGAGGGGCGCCCCGACCTGAGCCCTGCCCTGTCCCGCCTCCTGTCAGCACCTACACCGCCGCCCCGGCCTCTCCCGCAGCACCCGCCGGGGACACCAGTCCCTCCCCGCCCGCACCTGCGTCCGGCCCGGCCCGGTAGCAGCGCGGGGGCCGCCGCCGCGCCGCCTCCGTTTTGGGCGGTGGGCCCCGGGGCGGTGTGGCGGCGGCCGCCGTGCCCTCCTGNCCCGCCCTATAAGAGCGCTGCCGGCGGCGGCCCCTTCTCCTCGCCTCGCCGTTCGCCTTGCTGCCCGGTGGCCGCGCTCCCGCCTCCGCCCCCAGCTGCCGCAGCCCCGCGCCCCCGGCCCGCTCCGGCTCTGTCTCTCTCTGCCTGTGCCCTCTCGTCCCAGCGCTGCGCTGCGCTTCCCCTGCCGGTCGCCCCCGCAGCCTATGGCCCTGGAAGGCGCCGCTGCCGCCGCCTGTATTTCTGCTGTAGGTTCCCACATCCCTCTTTAAAAATTCCGCCTAAAAAGAGAAGACGATTTACCAAATCTTTCGGGCCGTTATCTCACGTGAGTACCGGTGCCGGGGGTCCCGGCGCCCTCGGCCTCCCCGCCGGGCCGGGGCTCCCGCCGCGGGGGAGGTGGCGGGCGGGCGGGAGTGAGGGGGTTGGCGACGCCCACCCTGAGCCCCGGAGCGGGCCGGGGCGTCCCTTGTCACCGGCGGCGGGAGGGAGAGGAAGGAGCTCTCCCCTCCCCAGGGCCTGGCGCTTGGGGAGGGACGGGCCCTTGTTCCCCCTGGTGCAAGGAGGGGAAGGGGAGCGGTGGTCGCAGCACCCGGGAAGGGCGGAGGGGCCGCCCGGCCGGCAGCACCGCCGCCGTGGCGGTACCGGGCGGGGAGGGAGGAATGGGGCCGGTTCCTCCCGCTGCCCTTTCTCCGTTCGCCCGGCGGCGTGGGGCGAGACCGGCTGCCACCGGCGGCGGCAGATGGAGAGCGGCGGNAACATGGCGGACAGCCCTGCGTGCGAGAGGCGGCGAGGCGGGAGGGGGGAGGTCGGGGACCGGGGCGAGGGCTGCGCCGAGGCCGCCGTTCCCCTTTCTCCTCCGACCCCGCAGGGCGCGGGAGGGCGGTGGGGCCGCCGGCTCCGCGGGGAGCGGGAGCGGGGGCTCGGCGGCCGCCCTAACATGGCGGATTCCTGCGGAGGGGGGCTGTGTGGTGTCTTCCCCCTCAGCAGCCGGGGCAGTGCCCCGCGGCGGGGGACCCGTTCCCGCCGGGCGTCACTGCCTCTCGCGGTGTGCCCCTTCCTGGGGAGGGGGCGAGGGGCGTCCTCGCCTGCACCCCTCAGGGAGAGGGGGCTCCCCACGCCCCGGCGCGCCGTCCCCGCGCCCTGTGGCAGCTGCCGGGGCTCGGGAGCAGTGACTGCCGCGCAGGTCTCGGCGGATCCCTTCCCCTCGGCAGCCCCCTCGGGCGCGGGGGGAGCAGCTGTGTGACAGGCTTCGAGGCCAGCCTGGCTGCGGGGGGGACAGAGAAGCCGGAGGAGTGCTGGTGGCACGGCCGCGGCGTCTCTCCTCGCCTGCTTCTCAGAGGCCATGTTGTGTGTCTGTAGCCGTGGGTATCCATCCGGGTGCCCGCAGTCACGCTCCTCTTTCTCCCCTCACCTGTGGGCACCTGCCCGAGGCCTTGCCCCGTCCTGCTCCCCTCGGCATGGCGGACGGGGGCCACAGCGCGGAGCAGGGCGGCAGCGCCAGCGGTCAGGGCACCGCACAAGTTGACAGGGCATTGCACAAGCGCTGCTTTCCAGGACAAGCGCTGGGATGACGGGGCAAGTTGCCTTCATGCAGAGGGGACAGCGGGGTCCTGTGGGGTACAGAAAGTGGAGCCCTTCCCTCCTGTTAGCGGTCTCCTCCCTTTGCTAGGGGTATTTGCTCAAGGACACGCATCCTCCCCCTCCCCGTGGTCAGTTTGTTAGTGTGGCAGTAGGAGGTTTGGTGCCACCAGTCCTTCTGGAAGTATCTTGGTTAAGCCTCAACCTCCTTGGCTTGGCTGCTTCTGCTGGTACTTGTCAGGTCCAGTTGGCCACTGCTGTACTGGTGGCTTTCAGAAAGTATGGAGAAGAGGGTCACGTCACTGCTGAGCTGCCAGCTGGGTGCGTGTGTGTGTGTACAGCGTGTGCACCTGAGTGTCAGGGTGTCCCGAGTGCGCCTGCGCTCGCTGCCGTGCTGGTCCTTGTGTGGTGAGAGGTCAGCAGAGGTGTCCGTTACTGGTTATAGTGGTGGGAGGTCACCACAGGTGCCTGTCACTGGCTGTAGGGGAGCTGGAAGGATGGTGTGGGGGGGTTCATGAGTGTGTAAGGGGGATGGTGCAAACGCAGGAACGTGGGGTGGCTGGGGAGGATGCTGTTATGGCTCATTACTAGGCAGCGCTGCAGGTCTTTTCCAGTCGGCGGTCTGGGCTCATCCAGAGCCCAAGAAGATGCGTATCTGTGCTGGGGGGACCCCGGTTGTGGTGAAGAGGGAAGAAAGTGAGCTTAAATCTTCTTTTGAGCCTTTCTGGAGTGCGTCTCCTGCGGTGCGAAATCCTGCACAGCCGACGTGTGCCAGTAGGCAGGAGAAGCGCTGCGTTTCAGACCTCTGCAGCAGTCTCTGGTGACCGAGCAGGATTTGATTGTGTAGTCCCAGTCGAATATAGCCGCCCCCAATGAAATCACTGTGTGGCATCCAATAAAGCGGGTTAGACCTGCCTACCCCGCTCCCAGCCAGATGCGTGGCTGGGTCTCCTGCGTGGCGGTGGGTTTGGGGGGGGTGTTGTTGAGCCGGGGAGTGCTGCCCCACGTCCTCTGCCTCCACCCCAGCTGGTGGATTTTCGGCTCTGAGGATACTGCACTTGCCTGCTATTCTTCCCTGGATAAATGTGGGAGGCAGCGGTGCTGGGGGGGGGGAGAGGGGGGAGGGGGGGGTTGTGAATAATGGTGATGGTAGGAGGGGTTTGTTCCAGTCTGGACTGGTCCAGTCTAGTTCTTTCCTTCCTGTCACCGTGTGAACAATGCTGCTGCTGCCGTGGCTGATGCTTGCGACACGGCAGCCCCCTCCCCGTGTGGTTCAGGCTGTGGTGAGCTCCCTTCCCCGCCTGCTCTGCCCTCCGAGCCCCCCGCCGCCAGCCAGCCTGCTGGCCCCCCGTCCCTCCTGCCGGGCCTTGAGCTCTGGGGGAAGGCTGTTAAACCCCAGAAAAAGAGGGGTCTTTACAAGACTTTGGGAGGGGGAGGGTGTTGTTCAGTGCCGAACGGCTATGGAAAGGTTTCCCCTGTGGGGACAGTTTTACTGGAGGCAAGGAGGGAGGCTTACCGCCTTCCAGGGCTGCAGTCGGCCCCCGGGCAAGCAGCTTGCGCCACTGGCTGCTCGCTGTGCTGGAAGGCTGGTGCAGGTGTGTGTTCGCAGCAGTGCTGCGCCGTACGGTCTGGAAATGATTCCATCTCTCCAATTAAAGGAGAGACAGAGTGCTCTGGAAGGGAATTAAGACCGTCCCTTCCTGAAAGGAAGGCTTAATTGTGTAATGGACTAATTTGGGTATAATGGCAAATTTCAGTTCAAAATGCTGTTGATGTAGCGCAGGAGCAAGAGTGTGGTTGACGGGAAAATTCCTCAGGGACCTGCGCTGTCTTCGGGACCTGCTCTCCCCTGGGGACCACCTTGCCACAACACCCTGGCCCTGATCTGGAAGAGACCTATTGTAACAGAAGAATAGCTGAGTTTTTTTGTGGACCAGAGTAACTTTGGAGCCTCCAAGTCAGTCAGCTGGTGTAAATATGCGAGGTCAGCGTATTGCTGGATTTTTAGTGTTTGGTTCACGGATATTTTAGCTCAGGTCACTAAAGGGTCTCTTCTCAGAAATGGAGAGATGCAGTGGATCATTTTTTTTTTTCCAAGAAAGTGAATCGGGGTGTGGTTTTGTAGCCCTGTCCATATCAGACATGGGGAGCTGGGGGGGACCGTGAGCTGCAAAGGGCCTGGCCCCAACTGGGCTGCTGGTGCTTATACGGCTCATTGCGGGGATGCAGTTGTTCGGGCAAAACTATGCACTGTGGATGACTAGGGGGGTTTAATTTCTTCCTTAGATGAGTGTTACTATTCAAGTGCAACATACAGCATTGCTGGTTGAGCTGCAGTCAAACTTCAGACACCTGCTAGTTGAGTTTACTAGTGATATATAAATACAGGCATATAGGTGTCACTTGAGTGTTAAAAGGCAAAGCTGCCTTGTCAATTACTCCTGTAGCTCAGAGCTCACTGTTTAGCAGAGAATGCTTTTATACCTACTTTAAGAGCCATAAACAATGAATACTTCATTGTGGCTGATCACATGCACAATTCTTCTAAAACTGTGTTTATCTGTATGGGTTGTGGGCATCTAATACACTTCTGCTTAAGATGGTAGTCCTGCTCTGCCACAGTACAGCAAACTAACTCTTTGTGCTGGTTAAACCAGAGTAAAAATACTATGATTTGAAAGGCTCATATCATACTGTTTTCCTCTCTGAATATTTCATATCAGCAAATGTGCACAAGAGAGGGCAGTCAGACTATTTTCTATACATTTGTGTAGATCCTTCAGATAAATAATTCTCATTTAGAAGAGATTCTGAAGGGCAATTAGAACTTGGTGCAGCTCAGAGTTGACTGTTGCTACAGAAAATGATTTGTTTTCATTCCAGCTTCACAGGAACTTTCACTGCACACTTCCTTCTTGGGTTGTGTTAGAATATTTATTGTAATAGTACTGCAGGTGATATTTGTCTGAAACATGGCTTTTTAAGTTTTGCATTAAAGGTCATGTGGTCCTCCTAGAAGTGCCTGTTTTTAATGATGTCTTTCGCCGGGAAGGTAGACTTAATTCATAATCACTGGAAAATTTCTATGAGTTATTGAGTACAATCAGAAGAGCACTAGAAAATAGTGGAACTATTAGTTAATTTTAGAAAAGGAAAGTGTTACCAGCTTTTAAAACTGTTGTGTGCATGCTCTGAGAACTAAATGTTACTGGCTTCTTGCTTTAGTGGAAGAAAGGGATAAAATTAAATACACTGCATTTACATTAATTCTAGCTGGCAAAATTCCTTAATATCTCAATTAATTTTGAAGTGCTGAGGTTTATTTTTAATATTATATGCTACTGAATGCTAATTGATACAGTAAAGCTGAAGCGATTGCTCTGTGGAGTTGCTGTGGAAGTTATCCTCAAGTTGCGTTCACTCTGTATGTAATTCAGTACTTTATAGAGTATACTAGTTTAGTTTTCTAATAGGAAGAATAAGTGGGAAAATATACTTCAGCAGTTTGCTTAACTGTAATGTGGTTGAGAAGATGATCATTTGGGTTAGGTGATTCCCAGAAGCCAGGTTTTTGTAGTCAGCACATGTAGTCTAATTTAAATAATGAGAGCAGCAAAGATTTATTTTTACAATAGGTTGGTACATTCTATGTTTCATGCCATAGACCACAGTGAATTTGTGGAAACTTTGTTGAATGTTGGGTTTACACATGACCAGTTCTGTACTGTATTTAATTCCATGAAAATGACACTTCCTTTTAGAAGGAATAACTTCTCAGCAGGGCTGGTTAATGTTTCCTTGACTGCTTTTTATGTTCATTGTACTGTTTTGTGTGACTGTTTTACCTTAATTTGAGTAAGCTAGCCTTGTGCTTTAAAATGCTGCTTTGGTGTTATGTGTAATAGCCTTTGAGGGCCAGCTGAAACGTTTCCTTGTTCCTGATGGCAAGCATAAGTTTCTTTTTACTGTCTTGCTCATCCCTGGATTTGTCTGTGTGGTGTTCAGTTTCACTATACAAAGCACTATTTTTCACCCACATAGCTTTTTCACCCACATGCCATGTTCATTCATAGCAGAGAAAGAAAGAGCATGGCAAGGGAATTCTAAAATAGAAAGGAAGTGGGGAGGAGAAGAATCATAGTGGTTACAGGGTTAAAAACACTTCTGGGAGCGTAGTCCTGTATTAAGGAGTACTACTCTAAAGTAGGATCATGTAGAGGTCTTTGCCTTTAGTTTGGAAAATCTTCCAGTTCAGACTATGAAAGATAAGTACAAACAAGCAGTTTCATGTGCCTAATTCATGTGTTTTAGCAGTTCTTCATAAGTCTGACTTGTTCTGGCTCAGAGTTTACATTCACTCTTGTGATTATAAACTTTCTTCCTGGGGTGTTGCAAGCCTCCTTAAAAGCACTACTGAAAAAGCATTTGTTACTTGTTTTAAGAAAAAGCTTTCTTTTTGTTCTGGCTATGAAATTTATTTTTGTTATGCTTTTTCTCCCACAGGGCAAAATCTCTGATCAAGTTTACAACTATCCAGAGGGCTTAGGAGAAGTGCTTTATAGAGAACAGTTCGACTTCAACGCTGAGCCACCTTGGGAACCTAGCTGATGATAGTAGGGTTCCATCTCCTAACTTGTCCATGTAAGTCTCTTTACCTTCTCTTTTTTTCATCCGTATGCAGGAGGACGAGCATTTCCAGAAGTACAGACAGCATATATTGGCTTTCTGATAAGCAAGTTAACTATCCTGATGTAGATTATCAGAATTTGAAAATAGCGGTGTGCATATTATATGGGGCATTCATTCAAGGGGGGACTGTAATTTTTACTCACCTAATACTTTTCCCAACAGAGTTATCTGATGAATTTGAGACACGTGCGAGTAAACTTTGTAAATAGAGTTATTATCTGAATTAGGGCTGTTGGCTGGAGAAATTCTAAAATAAAATGCTGTAACTTCAATCTCTCAGTGGTAATTCGGAAGTCATGAATTCGCACTGCATGACTCTTAACATCAAATCATGATTTTGAGTACTGTGTGATTCTTTATGGTATTTTACACTGAAATAGTTAGAATTTGCCTGTGTAAACAGTAACTAATGCTGATCATGGAGGGTGTGCCTTCCCAAATGCCTGTCTCCATTATTTGCTAATTACTATCCACTTCCACAAATAGTTGTAGTTGAGCTACAGTAGAATGTGGGATTCTGTGTTGGATGGAAATCGTGTACCAATTATAAATGCCTTTACATTTTTAAGACGCAAGTAGTTATTAAAGAAAAACAAACCCCATGATAACTGAAAACAAATGAATGCACATAGCTGATCTTAAGGAGCACAGAAAACTCTGGAATGTGTGTGGTTATCCTGTTCTGTTAACATAAAACAATAGCTTTATGTGGTTTTAACAATAGCCTTAAATGCATTTGCAGTATCTGAGTTAAGCTGATTTTATACAGTATTACTTTTTTCCTGTCTAGCTGAGGGCATTTTTGTTTGGCTTAGTACCTATAAATTACATAACACTTTTTAATGTAAAACTTGAGAATGAGAATGGTTAAGTGCATCTAACTGAGCCAGGTACTTTTTAAAGACCACAAAGAGTCCAAATGCCAGTTGTGTTAGCGTGTCTCCTAATAAGGTACTTAATGTAGATGACCTTGTTCTTTGAAAATACTGCAGTAAAGGAGGCACAGGATGAGCTTGGTTTATCATGTTTTTCTGGCTTTAACTCAAGAAGTTATGTTCCTCTTGTTTTGTTTGAAACTTACTGAATTAACCACGTATGTCTGGTTCTATGTAGATGACTGCTCTATTCAAGTGAATACAGTTCACACTGAAAATTCTTTGAATATCACTGTTATTTAGTAGGTGTCACATGATTTTTATAAGCGAAAGATCTGGGAAAATTGTTTCTCTTGTTCAGTTTCTCAGTTTCGGCTCACTCTTGCATGACATTTTGCACTTCAAGAGGAATAAAGCAGTAAAAAGATAGGAAAGGCTAAAGAATTGTTAGGAGGAAGGAGTGAATAAAGTATAAAATGTTAAGGTACTACAAATGCATTTTTAGTTTCTAAAACTGTTTGAAAGAATTGTGGCTTTGACTGAAGTTTTTCTCTTTGAGAATGCTGTTCTGGTACCTTCATTGAGATTATTCTTTCTCTAACTGGGGGACTGATGTGTTGTGGCAAATAGTGCAAGGTATAGCTTGTCCTAGAATGGAAATGCCACTGTGTTTGCTGTTTTTGTAGCTGAATGTTCAGATCTGTGTGTTTATTTTGATCTTGGATCTGTTATGTGTTCAGTAGTTATACACCATACACAAATATATGTAGCTCAGTATTGAATGTAGTGGTGAGGTAGGTAGCAGTAGTATGCAAGTAAATCTGTACCTGTTTTGGTGTGCTGAAGCACAGGTAATTGCCTCAAACACAGCTAAGATGTAAGTTAGACAGCTAATTGGTAGTTTGAGTCCTATTCAACTTGCAAAGTGATTTGATGGGGAAAAAGGCCAATCGAGCTTTTAAATGTAATTATTAATAGTAGGTTTCAATGGAACTAAAAAATCTTCTGTCTGAAGGTGTACTTACATTCCCATTAAACTTGCTTCCTTTTTATAATTCTCTCCCTCCCACTTTTGTCCTTGTATTACACTGGCCAAGGAAGAACTTGGGATTTAGTTCTGTCTTGCTCTTCAGGCTCTGACTTCCTGCGCAGTCTGGCAACTGTGGTCTGAAGTCTTGCTCCTTTGAAAATCTGTTCTATTTATTGTCGCATCTGGTTGATCGGAAATGGAGAGAATTAGTGATGGGAATGTAATCTATTAACAATCCCTGTCTATGCTAAGTGGAAGCAGTAGTTATCTGGACTGGCTAGCCTTCAAAGCTCTCTGGACTTTGTCTAAATGGGACTGAGTGGCAATCGGGCAACAGGAGGGCTGGGAATTGGCGGGTTGGGGGGCAGTGGGAAGGCCAAATATTATTGGCCATAATATTGACCAAGTAAGAGGATAGGAAAGGGAAGTAACTGCTTGCAGTGTCATGAAAGAGAAGTGCTGGTATGGTACCACAGAAGTACACATACACTTGAAAGAGTACTCGCTTTTATAAGCTTTGCTAGCTTATTGGCTTTGAATAATGTATACAAACTTCAAGAAAACAGAAGGATGTTCTTGAAAGCATGGTTCTTGTAGAATATGTCAGATGGGGCATTCTTTTTAAGTAGGTACCCACTTGGCTTGCTTACTTCAGTGGAGATGCTCTTGTTACATTGCTCATTTAACTCTGTGGAATACTCCTGAGAGAATAAGATGCAACTAACCTAAGGTGTACACGTAGTCTGCTGCCACTCTCAGTGGATTTGTACTGAGAGGCAACTTGGGTAACACACAATGTCCGCTGCCACTGTAAATAGACACCTGCTTCAGCATTTCCATCAGTGGCTGCATTCAGCTAACTGAATAATAAGGACGTAAGTTGGTGATGAAGTGGCATCTTGAAATATTTTTTAAAAGATACTCCCATTATAAATAGGCGTTTCCTGCACTGAAAACGGAGTACTCATGTTTCTACTCTTCTAGTATGCCTGTTCTGTACTTAATTGCCAGTGTTAGTGACAAAATGCTTCTACTTTTTTTGATCTGTTACCTGTGAAGAACCAGTATTGTAGGGAATGTGAGATGAATATATTTTACCTCTTTATGATTTTTGCATCAGCATAATTGTTAATCTCATAAATATTTATTTTGCTTAATAAGACACGTAGTTGAAAGGCGTTAACGGGAGCCTGTTCATTTTACAGAGACTTTGTTCTTTGCAGAGGAAGTTTTTAATGAAAGAACCAAACCTCAAGGTGGTGGGTTTGTTTCTTTTTCAGGCCAAACAACATGTAGGTCTGACAATGTAAAGAAAATAAAAAAAAGAAAAAGTGTTTGTTACAGATGCTTTCATATGACAAGCACATGTTTAGTTAGTCACTTTTCAGAGCATTTTAATTTTCTTCTATTCCAGATGTCTGAATTAATTGCAGTGTTTAAATATGTAAACTTTTAAAGTTCTTTATCTGGGAAATCATTGTGTTAAACCCTAAAGAGCCTGAGGATGTAAAGCTTACTTCAAAGAAAGCAATTGCATGCCTATGTAGAAGTCTCATACCACTTGACAGCTTTTGTTTGCCCTAAAATATATGTCCTGGAGCATTGTGCAGACTAACATTTCAGGTGGTAAAATGGGTGGTGTTACCACACTAAGTCTGTCAAATCATGACTTGCAGCAAGTCAGTACTTCCAGCAAGGACTGAACTCTGTACTGTAATGATTTCTGACTCATTTTACAGGCATAGAAGTATTAAACTATTCTCTCAATTTTCTTCTGAGTGTATTCATTTGATCTTTCCCAAATTTTATCCTTGATTCTCCTCTGCCCTCAGGAGGGGGCCCAGTCAGAACAGAGTAAGGTTATAGCACAATCCCAAATCCTACTGTAGGTATTAACCCCTTAAAGAAATGTTTCTCAAGTATGCGTGGTTTTGTGCTGTAGCAGTGCTGGTAGGGATTTCACTTTTCTCTTTGTAGAATGTTCTTCCTATCTTATTCTCAACAAGACTCAAAAGATGTCATTTCTTTCGGAGCAGGAGAAATTGGAGAGGAGAGGAATGGGCTGTGGCTCTGAGGACAGAAGTTGGTAGGCTAATGTTATCTTTTTTTTTTTTCTGCTAGATGAATTTTGCTAAATGAAAAAGCTTAGATGTCACAGACGTGGTAAGAAAAAGCAATTGCTGTTAAGCCACCTGGGAGAGGTTATAGTAGGTTGTTTATGGCTTGTTGCAAGCTATTTTATTAAGTCTGTACTAGCATGGATTTCTTTTCGTCCCTGCCTCTTGACCATAAGATGCTTTTGGATGAATGAACTACAAGAGACAAGGTCTGTTTTAGGAAATGACCTTCATTGAAGCTAACAAAAAACTCTTGGCTGCCTGATTAATCCTTGCTGTTGTTCAAGGTTGATGTGGTCAATTAGTTGAGTAAAACACGTCTGTACCATTTTTTTTTTTAGGGAGCAGCCTGCTCTTCTGAAACTAATATACTTATTTTTGCTCTCAAACGTAGATTTTTCTTAAGATCTCTGTAGCTTAAGACTTAATCTGCTTGCTTACCAGATAAGTGTTCTTTTTGTTGTTGTTGGTTTTGAGGTGTTAGTGGTTGAGAGGCCTCCTCCCCACCATGCTTTACTTAAACCAGATCTCCCCAGAAGTAAAAGGGCAGCTGTAGACACCACGGTCATTAAGTTTGAAAAAACTTTTCTTATAAGAGTACTAGAACACTAGCTTCATATTACTCCCATTTAACTCAGGTGAACACCAAGACTTGAAGAAAAAAGCTAGCTGTTGTTTAGCTCGAGCTTCTTCATTTGAAATATGAGGCACAAGCAGTTAGCCTGTGGGGGATGTGCTGGTGGCTGAGTCTAAAAATCCATTCAGTGCAGTGAGGGGTGGGTTCCGCTGGGTGTGCTGAGACCTCCCAGCAGGGCAGGGCAGGGGCAGGGGTGCATTCATTCAGTGGAAGGGGCTCTTGACTGTCTGCATGCTTTGGAGTGTAGGAAGTGGCTTGTAGAACAAATAAAAAAAAAAACCACACCAAAACTTTAAAATCTAGCTAAGTAGTACCCTTATATACAGTAAATCCTTAAAATGCTGTAGTTCTGCCTTCAGGCTTTTTAACAGGTCTGTATGATATGTCAGGGAATTGTGCACTTATGATCAGAAACAGAGTTTGTCCAACTTGAATAAACAATAAGAAAAAAGCAGCTCAGATATGAGGCTTCTGCCAGTCCCAGTCACTTCTTGCATGCATTCAGTTGCAGGTACTTACAGTATTTACTGGTTGGATGTGAGCAGGGAGGGCAGAAGAGGAACTGGGATCATGAAAGCTCATCCTCTACAGAGTTAGTGTGTCAAAATGTTGCCACTGAGTTTTGTTGAATTTTTTCTGAAGTCACAGCATAGATTAGATGAGTCCTAAAAGATGTCATAGATTTAAAAGAAGCAGAAAGCTTATTTGTCCTCCGTGTAACAAAAGGATTAAAAAACTTGTGGGTTTTGAATGGTTAATAGATCTACATTTGAATAATCTGCTGAAAATGGAAATCACTTTGCTCTTGCATGTGTTTGCCATGGTTGTTTACTTATTCCTCTTAGTGTAGTATTTGTCTTGCAAGAAGACAACAGAAGAGCTGTTATTGTAGAAGAAAAATTTAATGTGTCTTACACAACCAGCAAGTTCCTGAGGATGCATAAAGTGCTTTAACTTAGTTAAACATTAGGCTGTTTAAGTTACAGTATAAAGAAATTATGCTAAAATAATTAAGCTCTACTGTTAGTGCTTTTTCTTATGTTGATCTTCATGTTTTGAATACTCCAGAACTATATAAAACTTTAAGTAAAATGCTGATGCCAGCTTTTCTTTCTGGGTGGGGGGAAACAAAGCAAAACCCAAACCACACCCTTTTTGGTACTCTGCTTCTGGAAATCATGGATATTTTATGGAAGTGAACGTGTTGAGGACTTTGTGCTAATCAGCTAGCAAATGAAGGGTACTGATGAAGTACCTGTTCAGAGGGTGACAGTAGCTATGTAAACATGACTGTGCTGTTCATGTTTATTTCACTGATTCTAAGTCAAACTTTGTTCACAAGCTTGTCTTTTTTTTTGTTTGATGCTGTTTTTTCTAAGGATTTTAGCTGTTACTCCCAAACTTAAACTGAGCTGTGACTGACTGAAAGCATTTTTCCTGGTTATTAAAGTGTGTACGACCTAGTAATTCTCTCTATAATTGTAATTTACTTAAATCCTTACATCAATGTGATAATTACCTTGCTCTTTCATGATTGTTTTAGATGTTCAGGATTCACTTAAATACGCACGTGACTCACTGTACGTGTGAGACAAGTATGTTCTTACCCAGCGTACTCGGTTTTATCATTCAGCTTCTGAATATGACTGAAAATTCTTGCTGCTGCTGAGTTAAATTCACCTGGCAGTAACTACTTCTCTTAAGAAACATAGGTGGCATACTTGAGTTATGCAGAAAGCGTACAAAACTCTGCTGGCTCTTTTCCCTGTTGTTTGGTGTAATGACAAGCAGGAGCAACTGCTGCTTAGTTGTAGTAATAATAGCTTGAGCAAAAGTAACATTGTTCATGTTAACAATGTTGACCGAACTTATGTTGCAAATTGTGGAAATTTTTTTTTTGACAGTAGGGAGGTGGTGGGAGAAACATGAGACAGTTAATTCTGTGGCCTCATGATTATTTGAAGCCTAAATTATCATCTTAGCTTTCAGATTCTTAATGAAGCATGTTTTACCTTTGGCTGTAATGTTTCTAGTTTCTATCAACACTTTTAATTAGAAAAATAATTTTGTTACTTTAAAGCCAACTACAGGTGCCTTAAGAAAACAACCATTATAAATACTATGCAACTTCTGTTGAAAGATTAGAAAAGGCCTTGGGTATCCATGTAAAGAAGGGATCTAATTAGCTGACTGGTTTTAATCAATCTTGTGTTAGTCAGAGATGACAATTGAAACAAAGTCTGGTCAGTCTGCTGCTGTAAGTGAATAAACTGCCTTTAAACAAGACCTACAACTCTAATGGAATGTAAACTGCAGATTGTATTCATCAAATAAGGCTGATGAAGGTATATAAACAACTGTTGGAAGTTTTCTGCTGTCTGCTGATTTATTTTTTAACTTGAGACTGCGTGTTTAATCCATATTCTAAGACTGTATATTTAATAATGTTTTCTGTCTTTGGATTTTGTTGATTCAGGTTGTCTTTTGGAAAACACTGCTTATAAACAACATATAATTCGTAGTGAAGGTTTGAGAATAAACAAGATGCAAATAAAGCTAGGCTATAACTGTTACTTTCTTTAATACCATTTCCACTTACTGAGATTAATTGTAATTTTTAAAAACTACTTCTAGCTAGTGGCTTCTTTCTGTTAACCTCTATTGAAGTGAAGTGAAGATTTTTGTGCTGTAGGTAATCTTATGCACAATACAGCAAAATAAACGTTTACTAAATACAGTGTGTGAAGGCGGTGGTTATAAATTAGCATCTAAACAAAAACTAAAATGTTAACACAAATATGTGAATCTTAACAAATATCAATGCTAACATTTAATCAATAAACTACAAGTTTTCTTTAACAAATTTAGAAATGTTGTATTACAGGCAGTCTTCCAGTTGCATATTTGAATGCTAATGTCATTTAAGATGCTCTACTTAAGAAAACTGAGCTGAGGTGTTCGTCAAGTATGCTACACTTGCAGTATTTTCGTAGTTTCCATAAGCTTAACACAGATCAGTGTGCGTACAGTCTGGGATGCTTCTCAAGACCAGACTTGCTTCAGTGGTTTCTTACTCTTAAGTTAGTAACACATTTAAAAGACAGTTTCTATTTTATTCTTTGCTTCATTAGAATTGCACTATCCTTATTCCTGGCAAATGGAGGGTGGACAGAGTAATAAAATATTTAATTTTTGTGGAGAGAGTGTGTGTGTGTGTTACTATGTATAATTTTTAAATAGTGGTGTAGTATGCTTTGTGCCTCTTTTCCCATTGATTTATGTTTTCTTTGTACAGTTTGTTGCATAATTTAAGGACCCGGCTATAAGGCTTGGAAGCCCATCCCTTGTGTTTCTTGGTTTATGACTGTCGGCTTTGTGGAATACGGCTGAGATGAAAGGATTTCTCGAGGATGCAAATTACTCCATTGGCCTGTTGGATGAAGGAGCAACTCTTGCAGATGTTATTGACAACTGTATTTATGAACATACTCATGTAAGTTTTATAAGTTTTCCAAATCTTCTGGTTTAGTCCTCTAAGCCTTCAAACTAGGTCAAGGTATTTAGCACTGAGCTGACAGCAGTAGAGGAACAGTCAGCTAAAACTCACCTTATAAAGTAGTTTCCTCTTCTAATTCTACTTTACTGTTTGTTTGCCTCGGGCTGAACTCTGCTGGGGAAATTTGGGCAACAGTTGTTACTTCCCTTGGTGTGGCTAGTAGGAAAGTAGTCTTGCTGATGTAATTAAATACAGGTTCCCATCTCATTGTTTCAAGAGATTTTATTATCAGTGGGGTTTAGACAAAGAACCTGGAATTGACCAAGTGAATATTACTGAGTTAGAAACTTTTTTTTGCTATTTACCTAAGAATATACCAAAGTTTAGACAAATATGTATGCTGAGCCAGTTTAAAGCCATGTTTTAAATTTCTGTGGTCAATCACAGTTGTTATACATCTTCCCTTTATCCTTCTCTCTGTTGGAAACATGGGTACAAGCATATTGTGAGGTGCTACCTTTTTTCTTTCAAGAAAATAAACTGGTCTAAAAGCTATTAAGGTTTAGCAACCTACTGGAAAGAAAAAAATAATTCTATGTATACAATAATAGCTTTATTCAATAAGGCTTCACTCACTTTTTAGGAGGCAGTAAGATGTTGTCTTTGTTTTATAGACAAGTTTGTAGAAATAGAGCTTTTTTTTTTAAAAAAAAAGAAGTTTCATTAAGCAAATACTGTATCCTTAATATGTCATACCTATGAGTTGTTCACTTTTCCCTTGGTTTAGCAGAACTAATGTTCAAATGCAAGTGCTCAACTATAGTACAGCAAACAGCTAAATCCCATGGCCTTCTGAACTCAGGTGTAGGATTCCCAAATCCTGATTCCTAATATTCTTTTTCTGTCTAGCAAATAAATAGGTAAACTACTGGCAACATGTCATGTCTCCAACCACTGGCTGGCTCACAGAGGATAGCTGCCTCCTGCTGCTTTCATTTACTCCTTTAGCTCAAGGGGTAGAGGCCTGTGCCATGGATCTAAAGCTCCAGATCCCATTCCTGCTGGTGACCCGTACAGGGGGTCAGTATGCTTCCACCCGATGGAATTTCTATTTGTGTTTTTTAAACAGAAATAAAGACATTGTATACAATAAGCCACAACATAATTTCATATCTGCGACAGTCAAGTGCTAGAATTAACATTTGATGTACAGTCTTAATTCAGATCGCTCATATATTTTGTGATGGTCTTTGATACAGAGTAGGCCATTCATTTACAGGAATTTAGAGTGCACATTATAAACAATTATAGAATGATCTGTTTGGATTTTGATCCACTTCATCCACATCGTGACTTAATATTGACAAAGACTATGGTAACAGATGCACAAGGGGCACTGTTAACAGTTTCCACGAAAAGCATCTGTGCTTTTTCTTGAAGATTATGCACTTGACTCTGCAACATTAACACACTGAGTTTAGTTCTTAAAATTCTGTTTTAACTTTGTGCTTCACAACATGTGAACAGTCTCAAACTTGACTTTCTGAATTAAATACTATCAAATAAATTTTCAGTGAAATGAGCTCTTAGCTAGATGTTAAAATAATAGTAGTGCATTAGATATTTTTTTTTCCATGTATAATAAGCTATAAATTATGTTGAGACTGTGGAAGCTTTTGTCCCGGTGGATTTTCTTCCTCCAAAAAATTGCAGACTTCTGAAAACACAAAGTTGGAAGAAATTTGTAACCTATTCTGAATTACTAGATAAAATCAACATAGCATCTCTTGTTCGGGAATCTCAGAATATTGTCTAAATAGCATTCATACTATCTCTAAAGTGGTAGGTATTCCTTTTGATTTTTACTGATTTTTTTTTTTAAAGCAGTTCAAATTGCTAGGTGAAAGTAAAAACAAGAGGATTGTTCAAGGTCAAACCTAAAAGTTAATAGCAGGATGAAAAAAACGTACATAATTCTTTTAAGACTTAGTTTCGTGAGTTATTTATGTTGTGACAGCAAACCCACAATTTCAGACACTTTATTTTCCTGCTTTTCCTTTTATTTAGAGTGGAAAAAGAGCATTTTATGTTGGTGATCTTGGAAAGCTTGTAAAGAAGAACACACAATGGCAGAATGTGATGGCACCAATAAAACCATTTTATCCTGTAAGATGCAATTCTACTCCAGGTGTACTTGAAATTTTGGGAACCCTTGGTGTTGGATTTGCATGTTCCAGTAAAGTAAGTTGGTTTTGTTTTCTGAGTATCTGGGTGCCTTATTTTCTTCCATCTGTCTGCTGTTTTAAAATAAACTTTTTGGTGTAAAGTGCCATGGTTATATATAATATAATTTAAATTGGGGACTTCCGTATAACTAGCAGTTGCAAATCTGTACTTCCACCCTAGGAGCAGTGGATAGTTTTCTCTTTAGTGTATTTTGACTATTTAGTCCAGTACTAGAGCACATCTAATAAAAATTCAGTAAAGATAGTGCACTGGACTGTGTGTCAAACTCTGGTATGCTCCTGTTTTTTCAGTCTGAAATGGCATTGGTACAAGACCTGGGCATTTCTCCTGAAAACATGATATATACAAATCCTTGCAAGCAAGCTTCTCAGATAAAGTATGCAGCGAAAGCTGGGATAAACATCATGACTTGTGACAATGATATTGAGCTGAAGAAAATTGCACGTAACCATCCAAATGCTAAGTAAGTGTCGAATTCTGGTTTTGCTTTTTATGTGACGGAAATTTAATTTTGCTTGTATGATGGGTTGTTTGATCAGCAAATAAGCATGTGCATTGGGTCCCATCTAGGGCTTGGGCATGCTCTGCAGGTCTATTAATAATGGGGAAATACCTGTAGGTATATTTAAAACTGAGAAATTTGACTCCAGTTCTATTTTTAGTCACTTCATTATTGGCCCAGATGCTTTCTATAGAGAAGTGATCAAAGCTGATGTACTGGTTGCTAAATACAAGAATTTTTTTGCTGCCAATGTATTATGGTCCCTTCTGGACTGATAGGTGCACATGTCATTAAGCATCATATCCCTCACATAGGAATACTTTGGCTGTGGGCCATACCTTTAAGAAATTTGGAGTTGGAGCCTTAGTTAATGTTACGTTGCCTTCCAGTGATGAACTAGGTATAGCTCCCCACAAACATCAGAGCACACTAAAACTGAAATCCTGACATCCTTTACAAATCCCTTGGTCTAGACAGTCCTTATTAACGTGTCATGTCTTCTCCCAAAATTGTGGCCATAGTTGTAGAATTGGGAAGATTCTACTGAGTTCAGGTATCGGGAGACTCTGCTCATCCCACCCGGTTATTCTTTTTGTTTTGTTTTTGGACTACCTGGAGAGCTGATACTGCTGATGCTACTGACTACACTTCCTCCTCATGGAAACCTGTCAGTGCTTTGCATACTGGAGAGTACTCCCTGTGCAAAGAATGTTATCTGTGATAAATAATTTGGTGTGTAAAATCTTGGCCTTGACATACTCCATGTATTTGAAAGCCTTAGCAATGCTAAAGCTGTATCTCAATCATTAGTGTTTATCACTGGTGTTTTTAGTGTTTTGTTAGTTCTTTTGTTGATTTATTTCCTTGAGTCTAACAGCCTGTTTTAGAAGATGTCTATCATAACATTCACAGGAAGAGAAGTTAGGATGCAGATTTTTCTTGAGCCAGAGCAATTGTAAAGCAGGGAGACAAAATGAAGGAGTTTCATGAGCTAGAGAAAAACAACATAAACTCTTCACTTCTTTTCAAGGATCCCATAGTCTAATGTTTGAAAAAGTTCCTGTTTACCAAGGACAAGAAACTCAATGTCTACGAAACAACTGCAATTTGCCATCTAATTTTTCTAGAAACCTGATCTCCGGCTCTCCTATTGGGTAGAGACTTGTTTGTGTGTTTTATTAGAATTCTTTTATTCAGGTCATTAAAACTTTGCTGAAGTGACAACTATGAGTTTTCCTCTTTTCTCTTTCTTGGCATAATTGCAAGAAGTGAAAGCCTTTACATAGCCTTGTTCTTCCTGTGTGTGGTTGTTATAGCTAAGTTGTCTTTTTGTAGGTGAAGCTAATTATGCTTTGGCTGAGGAAATTCTGCTTAGAAAGCTGTAATTCTCCTCATTTTCTGAAAATTCTTTTAACTTTCTGCACCGAACTCAGTAATGGGTGGGTCTGTTCTTATAATTGATGTTTCTGCCTTTGGAAGTCTTAGTAACTTGAACAGTTGCAGGTTTTTTTTTAAGAAAGAGGAGAAATGTCAGAAAGGAGTGTTTAGTCTTCTGTTTCTTTATACCTTTGGATTTTCCCAGGCACAGTTGCAACTGCTGAGGTTGCTGGTGTCCTAAGAACTCCAGTAAGAGGCATAGTTTGAAGTGTCAATGCTTCTTTGAAAATAAACAAAATCCAAACCTCAAACACATCAACTTCTAGCCCTGCTTTAACTGGCTGAAACCCAGGAAGAAGAATCCTACTAGATTTCTAGAAATCAGAATTACACTCTTACAGTAGTTTGCACTAGAAAAATATGTTAACTAACTTACAATGCTGCCATAGTAATTCATCAATAAAATTTAACATTGGATGTCTTTAAGAAACATCTTTGTGTAATCTTAGCATGAGATTACATAATAGTATTGTTTGTATTTTAATTTTTTTTATATTTTAAAGAGTTTAACTTTTAACAATTTTTTTATTACATCTAGTACTCTTTCCAAACACTTCACAAAATATTGACTACAAATTGATTGAACAAAAATGTCCATGCTAGTGGAGCAACTAGTGAGAGGCTAGTCAGTTTCTCAATGA
This sequence comes from Anarhynchus alexandrinus, assembly GCA_008711295.1. Classification (NCBI taxonomy): domain Eukaryota; kingdom Metazoa; phylum Chordata; class Aves; order Charadriiformes; family Charadriidae; genus Anarhynchus; species Anarhynchus alexandrinus. The sequence continues at coordinate 795,529 of VUYV01000107.1, forward strand.
ATGAAGTGGTATAAATTACAATTAACAAGGATTGCTGGGCAACCTGTGAGAACTTAGGATTTTTTTTCCTGTTTATAAAATAGACTTTAAACACATTGTGAGACATTTGGAAAGGACTTTTAGAAGTCAGGGTAGCCGTTAGGCAAACACATTTTGTAGTGGCTAGGCTAAGTTTTGCTTGTTTCATGTCTTGAAAAGAACTATTTCACTCTGAGTGCAGAGCTTGTATTGCTTGTTTACACTCTCCATCTTGGTTAACTGTAATGTGCTCTGTGCTGTCTGTGTGTATGTTATGACACAACCTGTGTTTAGCTTATATGGCTAATTAATTGATCTTGGGGAGGAGGGGGAAGCCAGTGACTTTCTTAGTGAACAGCAGTCTGAATTTGTGAGTTTGAGGTGTACCAGTAGAGGTTTTGATATTAACATGCCTTTGCTACTTAAGTGTTACTTCAACGTAGCAAACTGTCAACACCGGCACTGCCGTTTGCCAAACCTTTAACCAGAGGGAGGAAGCTGTCTCACTGCATAAGACTGTAAGAGATGGTACTCATTGCCTCCCTGCTCCACGAGTGCCCTGGAAGAAGGAGCAGGGACTGGACTGACACCCCCACCCCGTCCCCAGTCCATGTGCTCAGCCAGGAGGGGAGGTGGAGGAATGTGGCCAGGCTGTGCTTTCAGTGTCAGCCCAGTGTTCTCCAGATGCTGAGTTTAACCAAATCTGATAGATTACTGACTGAAGGGGAATCTCCACACTCTCCTCTTGGCTAGAAAGGAGGATGGAGGTGGGAAAAGCATATTGCAGTCTTAATGGCTTTATGAGGAAGTATACTTTATTAGAAGGTAACACTCTCTTTTATTACAGCACTCAACAGACTCTTGCTGCTACAAAAGAGTCTTAGTTGCTGCATTTCGAAATCCCTTGTCCTTGTTGGCTCCATGTTTTAGCCCCTAATTGCTAGTTTTTTCTCTGTACAGGATTGTTTTTATTAGGTTGACTTGACTCATCCATCGATGGAGCTGGAGTACTGACAACATAATCAACACACTTCTGACAGTCTTCAGGCTTCACATGTGCTGATGATGTAAACCAACTGCCCCAATCATCTTCCCCTTCTCTTAGGCTCTTACTGCACATTGCCACAGAAGACATTACTGCTGATGAGGAGATGAATATGAAGTTTGGCACCACCCTGAAGAACTGTAGGCACCTCATGGAATGTGCTAAGGAGTTGGGAGTCCAAATAGTTGGTGTTAAGTGAGTAACTTTATTGTTCTCTGCTGGCTGAGCAGATGTTTGTATGATGTACTCAAGACTTAAAATACAAAAGAGTTTTTTCCCCCCTTTGGCACTAATTTACAGGGGTTTTTAAAGAAAACCAAAAAACTTCTGGATCATGAGTTTTTGCTGGCAAGCAAGGGCTAATATCCAAGCAAAAGCTAGTATGAAACAAAGTGACTGTTACAGACATCAAAGCAATTTGAGATAAAGTATCGGAAATCCTTCTGTCAGCATAAAAGTTTAGAAGCCTCTCCTATTTTCTAGCTATATTCTTGAACTTCTGTGGTAACTTGATTTGTATCTTTCCAGCCATCAACAGCATAACAGATAAGTTCTAGTATAGCATGGGATGGCTTGGACAGACTTTGAACAAGATGAACGTGGGGTTGGATTTTTGAAGAGTTAGGTCCTATGGCACTCTTTGATCATATCAAGACAAAATACTCAGATGAGTTTGACTTGCAGATGGCAGGAATGAATCTTAGTGTTCTGAGAGCTACCAGATGATCTGTGGTATTTTAATTTGAAGTTTGATACAAAGATTTTACTATATGGAGGAAAAATGCATGCCCAAGTCTTTGTTCTGTCTGCCTTCAACTATTAATATATCACATGCTCATGAATGTTTCAAGAAAGCAACCAAATAAGTAAAAGAGAGTGGGTCATCAATGCAGTAAAAATGGTATTTAAAATGGAAGCCAGGTTTTGAGGCTTTAAACCACAATTGTTTTGATATAAAACTGTTTGATGTTAAATTAAAGTATAAAGGTACTACAGTTGTTACAAATGACAAATGTATTTTAAAATGACATGATATTACTGAAAATGTACCTCATAATATCTAAACCAACTTTAACAAAAATCACATGGTGCTTTTGCATTTTCTTTATTAAAAAAATTAAAAATCCACATGCAGATTGATGCAAATAAGTTTAAAAGTGACCTCTGCCTCAAAATGGCATTCCTTAAAGAAGTGAGTAGACTTGGAGTAGAGAGCATTGTGGGTCAGATGGGTATGTGTATGGTCTGTCCAGAACCAGCAGACCATACTAGTCTTTAGGAAGCCCATGGGAATGTTGGCGCTTATTTTAGCATCTTAGCTACTACCAGTATTATGGCACTACTTTAAACCTTTTGGACAAGGAACCAGAGGGGATTCAGGAGCTTGTGGGAGGAGTCAGTACTTCTCTGCTTCTGATGACCTGCTCACCAGCCTATTCAGTCCTGCTGTGAAACTAGGAACTGGTTTGGGGTGAAGAGGCTTCAGAACAGGATGGCACTGGGACATGCCTCTCCTCACCCTCTCCAAATGCTGGAGAGAGTAGGGAGTGTGCACTGCACAGCCCTGGCTTTGAGAAGAAATCTGGGTGGCCTGGGAGAAAGGACATACAGGCAAGGCAAAGTAGGATAAGAGAAAGGAAACTGTATGCAGGTACTGTGTTAGCATTGGCACCCACTGAAGAACACGTTTTAATTGCTTTGATAGTGAAGACTGAAAGGTTCAGTAAATTTGTTTTGTAAAGATGAAAATATTGTAGGACATTCTTAGCATTAAGACGAAGACAAGCCTCAAGTACAAATCCAATGGAATAGAAGGCAATCATCTTCAGAGCTTATTCTTTGCACAGTTACCACATTATCATGCAAGCTTGCCTTGAGCCACTTGAGAATGAAATGGTTCCATTGCTGTTCTAGATGGTGAAACAGTTTGCTTGGTCTGAAAGCTGCACAGTTCAGTGTATTAACTGTGGTTTTATTTCTTTCAGATTTCATGTTTCAGGCTCTTGCAAGGAAATGCAAACGTACATTCATGCTATATCTGATGCTCGGTGTGTGTTTGACATGGCTGTAAGTAGATATATACGCACATGCAATTGGTACAGTAGAGGATCCATTCTATTCTAATCATACTAACAAGCCAACTATGTTATTTCCAAAATATATCAATGCAGGAAATAGAACTTTTAGTAAGGGACTAAATACTCCATTATGAGATGTGTGGTAGAGGTAAAACAGACTATAGTACTAACTGGGGACAAATGTTAATGAATATTGTCCCACTGACAGGCAGTAGCCTTGTATGCTATCTTCCAATAAAAAATTAGTTTCCCACTTTTGGTAAAGGCTTTTTGAAATTCAAATGTCAATCCTGCGAATACACAGTCGACACTTTTAAGCTATATTAAAATATTAAGTGTTTGTGTGCTGGCATTTATCACGATAAAACCATTAACTTGGTGTATGTGATTTCTGAGATTAATAACTAAGCATCATAAGAAATAAAGGTGTTACATTGGGGGAGGGGATATCCAAATTTGGATGAAGAACGGGTTTGTTGGATGCTTCAGATGACTCATGTGAGCCTTGCATGTTCTATGTGTATTTCTCATATTGCAAAATTCAAAAATCCCTTCTCTGAACATCTGTCTTCCTGTAAATGAGAAGCTCGTAAACTACATAGAGAAGACTGCGCATCTTTTTACTCTTACTACTGCAGTTAGTGCATTAGCTGTGACCGGTAACACGCAGAGGGCAACAGACCTGAAGTTCTGACTGATCTTTGTGAAAACTTACTGTAGCAGTCTTGTCATCTAAGCCCTATCCAAAAGACTTGCATTATGCATATTTGTAAATTCCTGAAACTTTGTCAAAATGCACCACCCTGTTCAGCAAATATTGTCTGAATATAACAAATGTCACAAGATGGGAGTTGATGTTGCTGTGGGACTTCTACTTGAGAATTGTGTAACCGGCCTCTATTGACATCCCAATGCTATTCCTACTAGGTTTAATGGAGCTATAATAACTTCACAATGCTGTTACTCCCTTGCTAGACATACTCAGCTAAATATGCTTAAAAGTATGAGTACATAGAAAATAATCACAGTAAGGAGCAACAAAAAATATTTTTAGTTAGAGTTGTCTGTGTGCTTACATTCTGCCTATGTATTTTAGGAAGAATTTGGCTTTAAGATGAACATGTTGGATATTGGTGGTGGCTTCACAGGTTCAGAACTTCAGCTGGAAGAGGTAAATGTATTGGAAGTTGAAACTCTAATTTTGATTTATGAAGTTGAAGCATTTAACACTCAAACTGCAACTAACATTAATAGCTGAAACCTATTCTAAATTCCATCTTAGACTGTAATTCATAAGATGCAAATAATTGGGTTTATATTCTTTATCGTGGGTAGTGTAATCAGTCCTTGGAGGGAGGTAGGTGATGACTATTTCTTTTTAATGCTGTTCATTGGGTGAATGCTGACTTAAGCATGTCACAGATTAAATTACTATCCTAAGCCACCTTAACAGCAGTAATTCAATTTTTTGGCAGTTGACTGTTATTGTCCAACTGCTTACTCTCTTGCATGGTTTGGGCCAGGATTGCTTAGCATGCTTTGGCTCATAACCCATATTGCTACTGTATGAAAGTTTCTGGTACTTTGCTTTAGAACTGAAGACTAAAGGTCTTGCTTTTATCTTTGCTTTGGTTAGTCTTAAATAAAACTCTTAATACTGATTTGTCCTAAATGGGATCTCTAGTACGCAGTAGCACATAAAACGGAATAATAACCTGTTCACACTGTTATGTTGTCTTAAAGACAAACTCCTGCAATGTAGGACAGTGAAAGTGATTCAATGAAAAGTTACTAACAACAATCAGGGCTTTTCTTTCTTAGTTCTAACTGTTCTGTTCCTTGTCCAAAATACTTGTTAATCCTCAAATATCTGCCTTAGGATTTGAGCATCAGCATTAAATAATGCGTTCTGTATCTAATATGACAGTATTGAGAACTGATTACAAAAAGGCCCTTTCCTTGTTCTTCTGGATTCATATGTAACTTTACATTACCTGTTGTGCTGGACAAACTTTGAAATTACTTGTGCATTCTGGAGTGTACCACAACTTGAACTTTGGCTGTGAGGAGGGACTGGAGAGGGACTGTGTAGTACTCTTAACTCAAGATATTCAGTCTTCAGTGTTCAGCAGAATGCTCTGTTTTCTTAAACGCTTCTGTAAATTTTGGACTTGTGGTAAGGGCACTTGTCAGAGTGGAGGAACAGAGTAAGCTTTTGGTGTGCTTACTAGAACTGTTGCGGACTGAAAGTGTGTGTGTATCTGACATACACGTAAGCTGAGTTTCACTGATCTTACCTCTGACTTCAATTTGCTAGGTTAATCATGTCATCAGGCCATTGCTGGATGTCTACTTTCCTAAGGAATCTGGTGTTAATGTGATTGCAGAGCCTGGATGTTACTATGTTTCCTCTGCATTTACATTAGCGGTTAACATCATTGCAAAGAAGACTGTTGAGTATGATAAACTTCTTCCTTCTGGAGGTAAGGGTCAATTTCTTTTACGTGTTAGGAGTCAGTACAGATAACTAGTCCATCCTGACTAGAAGTGAGTAGTTTGTCTCAGCATATATTTAATACATTCCCTTATGCTTGCACTGTGATCTACCTTTTAGGATCTGACCATGTTATCTGTATCTCACTTTGTTACATTTATGTGGCACTTTTTCCTTGCTAGGTTTGACTTCTCAATGGTTAAACCTATATTGCACGCTTTACAGAAGTTGTATTAGAAAGTTCTATATTAGAAGAACATAGAAAAACGTATTGTAGAGCGAGCTGCTTCTCTGCTAAAGTAGAAATTGGATTTATATCCTTAACAGTGATGGTTACTGAAAGTATTTATTTTATTAAGCCTCACACTTAATGTTACAACTGAATTTATAATCTGGTCTTATACAGATTGCTCTGCTCGTAATTCTCCCATTCCAGTGTATATATGGAACCCCCTTGTCAGGAGAAAGCAGTTGACTTAAGTTAGATTGCAAAAGGACTACTTATGACAAAAAACGCATGCAAGACTACTTCTTTTTTACTTCCAGTGGAGCAAACCAGGAATGATGATGAACCAGTATTTACATATTACATAAATGATGGTGTTTATGGTTCTTTTGCAAGTAAATTGTCTGAGAAACTGAATACTATCCCAGAGGTTCACAAGGTGAGTCCTTCTATAATCTTCAGAGATAGTCCTTATCCTTATATTTTTTAATATATATTTAACACTTCATATGTATGTAATTATATATTATTTATAAAACTATCTTTATGTATATTTGAAAATTTTCTTATATAATAAATTAAAGCCTGAATTACCTGGATCATTTCCATATAGAAATACAAGGAAGATGAGCCTCTGTTCGCAAGCAGCCTTTGGGGTCCATCCTGTGATGAGCTTGATCAAATTGTGGAAAACTGTCTTCTTCCCGAGTTGAGCGTTGGAGATTGGCTGATCTTTGATAATATGGGTTCCGGTACCTTAGGTGAACAGTCTACCTTTAATGACTATCAGAGGCCACTGATTTACTACATGATGTCTTTCAGTGACTGGTAAGAAAGTTCTCTTGATAGTGACAAGATAGTTTTCACTTCATTCAAGAGTGTGCACTTACAGCCAAATATAAATGATATTTGATGGCAAATACAGGAAGATGCAACTGAGCACAAGAGCACGCCTTCTTAATTTGTTGGGGTTTTTGTTACTATTCTGTCTGACTTTGCGAAGACTAAACTGAGAGCTGTGATAAAATACCTACTTTGCTTGAGGGTTGACAAAGGAAAGCAAAATACCCAATGTGAACTGAGTTTAGTGGTAGTTGTTGCTGAGTAATAGCCTTTTACTGGTTGACATCAGCTGTTGAGGTTTCCTAATACTAATAATTGCAACTTGCTTACAGTATTAGCACTATCGTAGGCAGGAAGGGCAGTAACACTGCTGTGGTGATGATGAGCTGGGTAACCTGTTCCAATACAGGGGTATTCTGCCAGTGCAGAGTCATGGCTCTTCTGTATCTGCCAAGTACTTGCATAGCTGATTCTCCTTCTTGCTGGGACTGGGGCCAACCTATCCAGGGGCAGCAGACCTCAAATGCTATATTTGAGGCTGGTTTCTCATGTGAAACTGTACATGAAAACACTTTATTACAACTCTCATCCTTTTCTGCTGCAGGGATGAGATGCAAGATGCTGGAATTGCTTCAGACACATTGATGAAGAACTTCTTCTTTGTGCCTTCTTGCATTCAGCTGAGCCCGGAAGACCGCTTTTCCACTGCAGCTTAAACACAGGCATTAACGCTTCATTTAGACCTGCAGTTGCAAGTCTGTAGTTTGTCTGGTCAACATTCCAGTGTGGAAGAAATGGAACAATCTTGAATTCAATTCATTCTCTTCAAAACTTGAAAAAATAGTAATAGCTAATGGGGACCAGGCAAAACAAGCTACAGCTACAATTCACTGGGGGGTGGGAGGGTTAGATAATGGCATCCAAATTTAAAATCAAGTTCATTCAACCCCTGAGCGTTTAAATATGCAACAAAATGGATGACTTAGTGGAGATGGAAACCCATCACTTGGGTTCTTCAACAGTTTACATACAAGTACACAGTTTTTATACTAAGGATTCCTGTTAGAAAAAAAGTCTTGTAAAGTTATTGTCTTTCGCCCAGATATATCAAATGTCAGTGGGAGACCAGTGTGACTTCATTAGATGTTTAGTGTATTTAGAATGTGTAAATTTGTGCTTTGAACTGTAGTTTAATAAATGTAAAATTGCATCATAGTATTTGTTGTATTTGACCCTTGATGTATCCCTTGTATGATTGCAATAAAACTTTGTGTAGATTTTACTGTTTTTCAGGCTAACTTTGGGAGGGGCTAGGCAGAAGAGGTAGCTAGAAGACAGATGTACACGATTGTTATGAGAAGCTTTCTTTTCTCTAGCCCATTATTTCAGCTTTGTATTAAACCATAAATAACTCAAGCTTGATAAACTTGCATGAACTGAAAGTCCTAGAATTTCCTGGAAGGCTAAAAGGCAATTTGTTGGTGTTCTTTTAGAGCATGACCTTAGAATTCAGTTCTTAACACCAAACAGCAAACCTGCAGTAGATACAGATGTCCACAGAGAGAGCTAGTCTTTTAGCTAGCGTGCATGTAGTGCCCCCGAGGCAGCATGGGTTAGTACAGCTCTGCAAGTTGTCACAGAACCTTTAGCTCTTGTTTTTTTTGTTTTTGTGGGGTTTTTTTAATGCTGTTTATCGAAGAGTCTAGCTTTTGACTTCAGCTAGTTCTGTACAGTGCTGACTGTGAAGAGAAGGGCTACACAAGTCTTCAGAAACATCAATGCTCTCTTGTGCTAGACTTTATTTAAATATATATATATATCCACAAATTAAAGGTAAAGCACGCTACCAGAAGTACATATGCCAACTGCATTGAGTAACTGGAACTGCTGAAACTGGTCAGAGGATTTTGTTATGTTACTGGAGCCTCTTGATTTCTTCAAGGTCCTTTTCTTACTTTCTCATTTTAACTTCCCCTACTTGAAAACTGGGGGGAGGAAGAGAAGGGGTGTCAGGGCTTTGAAATGGTGCATTAAGTTCTGGATCCTGCAAAGGGGACTTTTTTCAAGCCTTTAATTGGAGGTAAAATTTCTACCTTTTGGCTGCAAGTATATTTTACATGAGTGCCAGCTGGTGGGAAATCTCAACTTCTGGCTCTGTAAAGCAAAAATTTTGTAAAACTTGAACTTAAAAGCAAAGAAAATTCTCAATTTGGACTCAACTTGTCAGAACAGTTTTACAGGCTGGCTAAAAGGTACAAAATGGCCTATGTTTTGAAGATACAGTCTAAGAAATATTTATTACTGGAATTACATGTGGAAGTAGGAAAGGGAGTAAATAATGATAGTGGCAAAGCTGTTGTGTTGTTTTTTTCCATCCTCATGTTTAAAAAAGTGATAGGTACTTCAGTCAACCAATTGAGGTCTTTCTCTAGACAAAACATACTGCTGCATGGTTTTTGACTAAATACAAATTACAGTTGCTGAAGATAAGTTTTATGCAGTCTTAAGGAGGGTTGTTTTATGTTGACTTACAGATCAGTTGAAAAAAATTCCTCTATAAATGATACAGTGGTCAGAGCAGAAATACTCCTTGTACTTGAGGACATTTTGCCATTAAAAACAACCTGGATTTGGAACACAGTATGTATTTCAATTTGATTTGCTAAGTGTTATGATTTATATTGTAATTGTAATTCAGAATTTTACTGAAAATATAAAAGCTGGGTGGTTTCTGTATAGTAGTTGGAACTAATGTAGCCTTGTTGTGCTCAGTACATGTCTGCAACTCCGCTTGTTGACGGAGGCCACTGCTCGTGCAGCCCTGCTGGTACAGCAAGCTGCAGTAGGTGGAATTTCTTTGATACTGATCTATGCAAACAGTGTTTTGGTGTATAATACAATTACTCATCGCGCATGCCAAACAGATCCCACCTGCTTTGGCCTGAAGTACTTCCCTGGTCCAGCCCTTCAGCCTGCATACCATTTCCCAAGGAAGATCCAGGGCCGCAACCCCAGACAGTGCTATGTTACTAGTGGTGCCAATTATCCCTCAGGAATGGGAGAAAACAATTCTACCTTTTCCTTGTGTATCTAAGCAGCTGTGCAACTGGCTTACGTTAAAATAAAAGTTGGTGCCCTGGATCCACCATTGGATGTGTCACCACTTCATCTGTACTCTTTACTGCTGCTTTTTGGGGGGGCAGTGGAGTAGTCTGGTAACATGTTTCATAGTAAGCTTATATAGGTTTGAACCCTGCTTTATTTAAAAAAAAAAAATTAAAATCCAAAACTAAACAGAAGCAGGTGCTTTAAAAGACAGAGCATGCAGTGAAACTTCAATTTGTAGCTCTAATTCCCTGCTTTTAGTGCCTGATGGCTGGGTAACGGCCATGCTCTGCTCTCCCACTCCCACAAGGACCATGGGGGACCATACCTTTGGTCTCCTCTTGGGGGAGGAGTAGAGTGGTGGTGCTCTCCGGACTTGGCCAAGGCCTTGGGTGACAGCTGAAAAGCAAATGCAGCCCTGTGGAGAAGCGCCAACCCCAGCAGGGCCCTGGTGCTGCTGGCAGGAGGGGTGCTGGGGCCCTGCCCATCCCTTGAGGGGCAGCCCCGGGCACTGGCTGTGCTGCAAGAAGCTGGGAGAAGCAGCATGGTATGTACCAAAGAGGGTTTGCCTTAACTGGTCTGACCATAACTGAAGGAGAAAGTAATTTCTGTGACTGCCACAGTCCTCTAGTTCATGCGCTGCAGGTGGTATTGGAAGATACACGTTGCAATGGAAGCACTATGCTGACTGCGGGCTGCTTGCTCTTTCTCCGGACTCATTTCCTCCCTTTACTAAAACTCAAAATTTCAATTAAGTAGTGGCATGTAATTCACTACCCCAATTTACTACTATTTATTGCATTAATATGTGATGAGAGTCGTGTGCTTCAAGTACTTCCCTCCCCTGGGGATCAGGGAAAAGCATGATGTGTTCCCACCCGCAGCCCCTGCCCACAGCCACCACTTCCCACCGCTGAGGAGAGCGGGTTTGTCTGGGGTGCTGGTCACCAGGCTGCCAAGGGAAGACATATTTTCAATCTGGGACTGCGGAGTTATAACCCAAGAGCCTGACAAAGAGGGGAGCCTGTCTGCTCTGCTGCCCTGGGACACGGGGTGGGAGCAGCAGCAGCGCGAGAGTGGTGTGGACCCGCCTTATTACAGTCCTTATCCTTGGAATAACGAGCTTTCTCTCACTTCATATTTTAATCTCTTTGCAACTGTGTAGTCCTTAATCTGAATTAGGGGCATTAATAGGATTTACCCTGTCAGCTACATAGGACAAAGCTAATTGTGCTTGTCAGCCTGAGCCAGAAAAGAGCGGCTTTTGGGGAGGTGGCAGCAGGAGCTGGTTCCCCTGGCCTTCAGTCCAGCTGGCAGCTCCTCATCCTCTCTGCACTGAGAGCCACCAACCTCCGGTTATGGGTACGTCTCTCTCCAAAGACTATGTTGCCATTCCCATAAGTTCTATTGAATACAATGCTTTATTATAATGTTCTCTGACTGAAATGCTGCAGTAGGCAGTAGTGCAGACCACAACCTCTGTCAAATGTGCATCACATAACAGCACATGTCCTACTATATAGGGCAGATACTTGGTATCAGCCAAAAATGGCAGGGAAAACTATTTCAGGCCCAAGAATTTATAGTGTGATTCAGCGAGTACCTGCATGATTTTGGATCCTGATGGTATATCTTGCTCAACTACACAGTTTCTGAGCATGACCCTTCTTCATACCATTAAGAAAAATCACTCAGATATTTGTGTCACAAGTTCATTAGGCTTCTGACGTGGAAATACCTGCTGTTAAGGTGGTGACAGCAGAGGGGAGCTGATGCTTCAGGTCTCGGCAGCAGCAGCGATACAGCCTGAGGTCACTCATGCATCCGTGTCTGTGCCTGGCAGAGGGATGCGCTGATGCTGCGTCCAGCACAAGC
>VUYV01000107.1:807240-824076 GCA_008711295.1 Anarhynchus alexandrinus
AAAAAAAAAAAAAAAAGGAAATAAAAATAAGCCCCTGCTGTCGGGCTGCTTGGAAGCAGCATCTGAAACGGCAACAGCGGGTTATCGGGGCCGAGCTGCCTGTATGCGATTTTTCAGCCTGATGATGGAGCTTCGGCAGCTCTTGGCTGGCTCCCAGGGCATCCCAGATGGCGCAGGGCGGGCGAGTGGAGCTCCCTGCCGGCCGCAGCTCCCCGAAAAGGGGAGCTGCGGCCGGCAGGGAGCTCCACTCGCCCGCCCTGCGCCGGTTGCCTTCCTGGAGAGCCGGACCCCGGTGTCTGAGGGTTCAAAATCTTCCCCCATTCCCCTGGGGATGGACCTGCCCGTGCTGGTACCAGCTGAATGGCGGAGGTGGGTGACATACTCCGGGGCATGCTACTGGAGGACTCCCACACCCGACATTCCCATCAGAAGTTTCCATTTCAACAAATTACTACAATTTTCCAACAACGACAAGTTCCCAGCCAGCTCCAGCTGCTGAAGCGAGTGGCCCTGGGACACCGGCCGAGGAGTAAAGATGTCTCCTTCTCCAGCTGCCCTTGACCCCCAGGCGCTCGCCAGCAGCAGGGCCAGGCTGGCAGCAGCCACACTTCATCGTCCTTCCTGCGGGACGGGGACTGGGACCCACCAGCCACCGCACCCCACGTCCCCCCCGCCGCTACACCCCCTCCACAGGCTGCACCGAGATGAGTGGTGGCAGCTGAGGGGACAGTGGGGACAAGAAGGAAAGACATCCCTCGGCACCCGGATAAGTCGGGGGTGGTATTTTTTTCCAGTCTGGGAGGTATAACGGAGGCGCCCCCCACGCTCCCCCTGGGTTTGGGTTTCCTTTCTCTCCCCTCCGGAGCCGCTGGCCGGTGTTACCGGCGGCCGCTGCCAGACCCATCCCTGCCGGCGTGGCAGCCATGGAGCCATCCCTCCCTGCCGTGCGGAGCCGGGCCTCACCTCCCTTAACCCCGCCAACCTAAATCACTTCAGCTGAAATTTTCCACTTGAGACGCATGTGAGACCAGAATAGATTTCCAGGGTGTTATTTTTTTTGTTTGTTTTTCCCCCACGCCGCTGGCTAGCGGAAGGCCAGAGAATGCTTTGCAATGTTTGCTTTAAAAACACCCTCCAGACAGCTTTGGGGAGTCCCCACTGCACGGGCAGCCCCACAGGGGAGAGCCCCCCCGGGCTCAAGGTTGCCCTACTGGGGACACCAGTGCCCCAGCAGCCCCAGCCCTTCGTCCCACGGGGCCGGTGAGCCGAGTCCCGACGAGCCACGACACAGTATTTCCACGGCCGGCAGCAGCGGTGCGGGCAGGGGGATCCCCATCTTCAGCTCAGCCCCCAAAGCGGCGTTGGATTTGGTGGCTTGTGAAGAAAGAAGAAAAAAAAAATCCGCCGAGCAAAGCTGGTTTAGCTTAGCGCATTTTGGCATGCTGTTCCTCTGCTCCTGCCAAATCTATTTTGCAATGTCCCTGGAGCGAGGGGCTCTCCCGCCGCCGAAGGGCCGGAGCCTCGCTGCAGCGGCGGGCGGCCCCGGCCCCGCTGCCGCCATGGCACACACCCATCCGCAGCCGCATGGCCGGGGTGCTGCTGCTGTCCCCAAGCCCACGGCCCTGAAGGATACCACGAGCTTGGGCATCCCTGTGGGGTTCAAGCATCTCAAACCTCAAACAAGGCTGTTAGTTAGCAAGCCGAGAGGAGCCATCCGCAGCCCGGCCATGAAAGGGCAGACACGTAAAGCCCCACTGCTCCCTCGCTGCCCACGCACTGGTCCGGCTCTGGAGCGCAGTGCTCAGCACTGGATGTGCCGGTGCGGCTCACCTGGCTGCAGCACGCAGAGCCGCAGCTCCGGGCGCCAGCCCTGCGGCAGCCACACAAAGCCGCTCCTGGCCCAACCGGTCACTGACAACCATGAGGCGGCCCCCCTTGCTCAGAGCAGGGGGGTTTCTTTGATACCAAATCGCTATTAAACCTGCAGACCGGGTACGCTGGGTGCAGTTGGAGCAGGAACCCACTCCTGGCCCAGTGCAAAACCTCGGAGGACGCCGAAGTTGGGGAATTTTCAGAGGAGGGAGCTCTGTCTCACCTGCCAAGTGTCCTAACGTGCACTCACACAAGACCAAACCACCCACGACAAGACGGTGTCCGTGAGCCCCCGTGTGCAGGAATGCAGACGCGCTGCGCACCGAAGCCACGGCTGAGGCACAGGAATCCTCCGTGGCCGCCAGCCAGAGCCCTGTGCTTGCCAGGACGGGGCTCAGGAGACAAGTCCAGGCGTGCCCCGGTCAGTGGGGCAGAGGAGAGAGGGGACACAGTGCCACCGGTGTTCCCTGCCATGCTGGAGCCTCCCGCAGTCCATTACGACACCTCTCCCCGCCGAAGGACAAGGTTTTTCCAGACGCTGGAGCGGGCTCCCCGTGCCACCGGGGAGCTGTGTGCCACCCGTAGTGCTGGCACAGGGCACGGAGAGAGGGCGGCTGGGCTCGCTGCCGCTGCCTGGTCCCGTACGATCACATTGTCTTTTGATGCATAAATTTCTTTTGCCTTTCCAGCGACTACTTAAGATCCCCTGAACTTGGATGACATTGTCTCTTCGAGCTTCTGCGCTTTGTCTCCTACCCTAACAACTTCACCTAAAAATACTTCCTCTTGCAAGCTCTCTATTTATGCCTATATTTTATACCCACACACACATAATGCTGGGCTTTGGGACACTTCTGCAGCATGTCCCTGTGGCAGACACTCAATAAATGGGTCATTTCTTTGCCCAGTACAGTTCCTAGCTTCTCACTGATCATGCACTCAAATGAGATCTCAGTTTATTCATCTCATTTTTTATTTTGAACGAACGACCGCAAATCCCAGGAGCAGGGTTTCAGATAAGGCATACAATGGAAGGGTGAAGTTGAGGACAAGTGCCATGACATATAAATCAGCCTGGGCTGGAATAAGCTAAGCTCGAACCAGCCGAAGGCCCTGACAGCAAGTCAGAAGGCATTGTCTCGGCATTAAGTAGATTGTTAATTTTTTCAAAGAAATGGAAATATTCAGCTTCTGCAGTAGGCTCCCTTGCCCAGTTGAGCAAACTGATAAAAGCAAGCAGCAGAACTGCACTGCTCCAGATTAAAGCCTCGTGTTTGGCTTGGTACCCAGTTTATAATTCATGTAGGTTTCTATGCTGTCTCGAAATCGCAGGGCAGGATGAGCAGAGACAGGCCTATTAAATGATTCTAGCTCTTGTGTTTGTTGTTTTTTCTAAAATCAGTGATCATGGGGTTTCGCAACAGATTTCCAAAAGGTCCTTTTGCCGCGGTTCACAGGCTGTCCTGTGCCTGCGGAGAAACAGCAACAGAGGAGGGTGACGTGGTGGTTTGCTGGTCTCCCTGCGGCCTCTCCGGAGCTGGCACGAGTTGCGGATGAGTAACCGTGTCCGCAGGCGCTCCTGGAGGACGATGGGTGCAGCCACGGAGCTGTCACTCCCTGTGTCTGCTGTCAGTGCTTTCACCCATGGCAGACACTTCTCCCACCCGGAGCGGAGAGGAGCTGCCGGACATTGCCCATTGCCCCGGCAGAACGCCGGGCTGCTCTTGCGGCGGGCACTGAGGGAGCAGAGCCCTGGGGAAGGGGCTGACACCTCCAGTCCGCTCTGTGGTTCAACCAGAGCCGAACCAGAGCATGTCTGGGGGCATGCAAAGGGACCATGTCCTCAGCCTGGTGGCATTGGTCCTGCAGAGGGACTTACATCCACGGCAGGTACCACAGACATCTTGGACAGCCACGGGCTCCTCTCTTGAGCGTCACTGGGGCCACAGGCCAGGCTACAATTAAAAAAAAAAAAAGCTATTGGATACAAGTGTAGGAGAAGGTTCTGGTGCTCCAGGCAGGTGGCTGGTGCTCCTCATGAGTACTCAGCTCTTCCCCTCGCAGGAGCAGCTGCGGGACATGTGGTCCTTCCGGGGCTTGGACACTGACTTGTTGGCTCATGTTCTTGAAGTCGGAGAGGAAATGAGGAGAAAAAAAGGCCTTCGATAAACTGCTGGGGACAAATGGTCTATGAGCATCTTCTTTAACAAAACACCTGCACCATTCCCAGCACCTGCAAGCAAAACAAAATCTAAGGTCCACGGCATTTCAACACTGGCAAGGAAGGCAAAGTAACGTTTAAAAACCTGTCCAAACCCTCTCATTTGCATCTTCCTTCACATGCGCTTAAGGCATGGCCAGTCCCCTGCTCACTCTGAGTAAAAGCAAATTCCGCAGAGTTCTGTTTATTTCACTGTGTTACTCCCAAGGAAACTCCCTCCTTGGTGGGACTAAAACAGGAAAATGTCACCCTAAACCAGAAGTCAAACCCAATATTAAGAGTGGCAGCAAGAGCCAAGTCAGGTCTGAGGGTGGGTTTGTCTTCCCCACACTTGGGCTTGCTCCAGCATACTGCAGCCCGTCACCCCACCTCCTCCATCACCCCTCCTCCGCCCCCCAGGCAGCTCAGAAAGGCAACGCTGACCCTGCGCAGCCCGAGACCACACTGCGTAGCCCGGCGAAGAGGGCAAGAAGGCTGGTATCCACCAGCCGCTTCCACACAGGAGACAAGCGGGGAGAAGCCATGAAGAGAAGCCCCTTGCTGGCACCGTCCTCCCCCGAGGCGGGGGATGATGGTTTCCTCGCAGCAGAGTGGCTGGGAGGGCAGCGGGACAGTACACCCCGTGCTGCAGCTCCTGCGAGCTTCAAGCAGCACCTGGCCAGCCACGGGGGTGAGGGCAACGAGCCGGCGTGGGAAGCAGCACCGAGACAGGCTGTGCTTTCCTCTTCCTGCCCCAACACAACTGCCTGTGCAACCTTCCCGCCCGGGACCCACGTAAACAGAGCACACGCGGTCCCTGCAGCCTTTCACCTACTAAACTCTGTTTACGTATTTCACCCCTCGCTTCCCCCCCCTCCGCTGCAAACCAATACCTCTGTGTGTGTGCGCGTGCGCGCGGGTATTGCATTTGGCAGGGCCATATGGTGTTTTCCTGACATACATTTGAGGTCAGATACGTAACTGTACTGCTGAGAGATTTAAGATGAGAAAACCTTTCCTGGACATTTAAGCTGTATAAAAAATCATAATCGAAGGCTTTCATAAATCTGTATGTTTAGTTCTGACACGTTCCTTCTCCTCTACTCAGTACTAAACAGACACTGTGACTTAAGAAAAACAAAACAGCAAATGAGTAAGATAAATGGATATGTCTAGAGAAACGAATGCTTCTTAAAACTCCACTTAAACACATTTTTATTCTTATTTTATGGCAGCAAGGAAGGAGAACTTAGAAATTATTTTAACGGGGAAAAGGTCTTGCCCAGATGTACTAAAATAAGCAAAGCATTATGGCTGAGGTTTTCAAATCTGCCTAAGGGATTCAAGTCTGCAACTAAACCAAACAAAGTGAGCATCCAAATCCTTTAAGCAGCCTCGAAAATCCTCCTATCCGTGTACACAGGGCCATGCATATAAAAGTATATAGAGTTCCAGGAGTAAAAGACTTAATCTTTCTTTCACCAAAGCAACTATTTCAAGGGGTTCTGAGTATATAAATACATAAAAATGAACTCCAATGAGCTGCAGTATTTGAAAGAGTACTCAGTTGGTCTGTCATATGATCTAATCAATACTCATTGTTTATTTAACACGAGTAAATTTGACCCAAAAGTTTCTAAAGCCTCGAGCTCTCCAACACCCAATGCCAGCAGGATTATTTACGGGCATTCACCCAGAGTTGCCAAATAGCCCTGCAGTAACCAAACAGACCCACACACCATTTGAGTTTGGGCTGGCCCCGTGCTATTAATAGTCATCCCAAAGAGGGGAGAGGGGTCTGTGCATGTAGGGCCACACGTAGGTCTGCTCCTAAGAAACGTGCCTTTGCTATATCATCTGTGTCATCCTAATTCAGATCCATAAAGCTTCCTTCAGCATGAGTTGCTATGCTGTGTTTCTTTAGTTTAACAGATGCTTTCCAGACATGGCCTTATTTTTCATACACGTTTGTTAGTGTCTCAGCTTTGCCTTCCATAGGTATGCTGATCAGAATGGTATACCATGGAATTCACTATGAATGCAAGCATTCACAACACCTCTAGTTGCTCTTATATGAAACCTGAGCCTTTAATTCACTGCACACAGGGAAACAGATCCAAACTGTGACAGACTGAGGATACGTGACAATGCAGCTCACACAAAAAATACTGGGGTGGAGCAGAAAGGGCTGTCACACCAGCTTTAGGAGTTCCCAGGACTTCTCCAGAAGCAAGAAGTCGCGTGAACCCAAAGTCATTTGCCTGACCGAGGAGCAGGCAAAGCTTTCCGGACAATTGTCACAGACGTTACCTGCTCCAGAAAGCTATACATTACAGCTTGTACTGTACATGGTCTCATGAGGTCGAGCTGGATTTGAGGTTAACATCAAAGCTTCCTGAGGAAAAAGGAAGCCAAAGGGCTTCCACCTTCCTCCTCATGTTCCAGCAGCGGTCCCAGCCACTGCTCACGAATCACAGGACCCATAGGGATGGCATCCACCGCCTGTGCATCCAGGTTTGTGCAGTGGAAGGCTGAATACACAAGCAGAATGAAAGTGTGGAAAATGTCACCTGCCTTATCTGACAAAGGCTTTTGTGGGCCCAAAAAGCCCCCCAACCCTCACTCGCTGCTTTCTCTCATATCGATGAGAGACCCACACTCATATCGATGCTGGAAATGTCCTTTTTTGGATGGGCTCTGAAGACGGTTCCTGGTAAGCATGTGATCCTGATCGCGCAGGGTGGGATAAAGCTGTTTTTTGATAGTTAAAACTGTTCCAGCTGCAAAACAAACACATGTACACACACAAACATTACAACATCAATGTTTCTTTTACAACTGGTGCCATCAAATAAATGAAGATGGTCTTCAAGAGTGCTTCTCAAAACCAACAACTGGCTGCAACCTTTCTTCTGGCAGAGATGTCTCTTTCATACTCCGCCTTTCAGTCCTCGTCAAAACAGTTCACTGAGCTGGGATCAACAACTGCAGAATGACACCCTCTTTCTTTCCACCCAATATCTGCATTTCCAGTCCCTAAACAAAGGGAGATGGAATAGTATTTTGCAAGAATCACTTTGTCCTGCCACTACTGCAAACCAGACAGTTACTTTTCAACAGCACCCATGAAAAGGCTTCATGGAAGTTCATGCTGAAAAGGTACACGTCAGTCAAGCTTCAGCTATTCCTCTTGGTGTAGAAATCGAGTTTAACTGCAAAACCCACCTCCAGTTAAATCAGCAACAGGAAAATACTAGAAAAATGTTAAAATTGAAAGAAAAAAAAATTCACAAAACCAAACATTTCTGGAAGTAGTGAGAAATTAATGTCAATTCTCTCTTGGGAGAACAGAGCTAGTTATATGTAAACCTTCTCCTGACTGTTTTTTTTTCATTATTTTTAAATACAAGCTATGCTTCTGAATCAGCTCTGGAAACGGCAGGGATCACAAAGCCTTTGACCCCAGTCTTATGGCTGCACCCAAAGAGACAGACCCAGGGGCCTGAGAAGAGATTCGTGATGGTCAAGTACATTTCTAAAAACCCAGCAGAACAGAGCCACTGCCCCTCCGCAGAGCAAACCTCCGAGAGATGGTGACAGTCAGCTGCCACACTGCGTACCACATCGAGGCGGAATGAGGGAAAATGGAAGCTCCTGACACAGCATAGAGGGAACCATGCTGTTCCCTGGGCAGCAGCTCTGGGAGACCTCAGTTGCCTACAAAGTTTGAGGCTGTTCTCTACATGCCTCATCTCAATAGCTACAGCTTCTTCTCCGCTTCCTTAGTCCCCCTGCAAGATCCTCAGGCTTCCTCAACTTCTAAATTTTAGTCTCCAGCACCCCCATCACAGTATCTCCTCTCTCCCCACAGTTTTTGACCAAGCCTCTTGGCAGCAAAGGGCAGTCAATGCTATGCCCGCGTTGCAGCCATCCACGTGAACGTTTGCATGCCAAGCAGCCAGCAAACAGGCATGCCTGAGCTCGCTCGGTCCGTCCCTCCATGAAACTCTCCACTGCCCAGCTGATGGTTCTCATTAGCCTTGCAGGCACTCATGGTGGGATCCATCTCATCTCACTCCACCTGCTTTGTAGATTCATCCACCTGTGGTAGCTGCCCAGGCTCCCATTATCAGCATGGGAGATGGAGTCAACAGAGCTCAGAGTGCAATTTATCCCACATCAGGGAAAAATTAAACAAGACCGAACCCTGTGGTTTATACTTACTAGCACTCCACTGACTATAAAAAGAGCTATAAAACCAGATGCTTGTGTTATAAGCACCTAATCTTAGATGAACTCCACCCATAGTGACTCTGGGTACATTTATATTCACTTTGCTATTTGAACCCGAGAGCAACCTTGGGCCCAGGGTCAAACGGTGCAAACTGGCTCGCTTCCCAGCTGCTCACAACAAGGGTCCTCTGGAGCAGATGATTTGCACCCCTGGAAAAAATGCACTTCCCACCTCCCCAGGCCTCCTCGGCCTCCCGTGCCAGCGCACTCACTAGCACAGGCCACATTCCATAGCCCTCCATGGCTGTTTTGCAACAGACCTGTGCCTACGCATCTACACCCTTCCAGGCATTGACCTCATCCACCATCCCTTCTTCCCCTCATGGAGAGGAGACTTTGGACCAGGGAGACAGCAGTCACAGGTGGGTTCAGACTGATGAGATCTTTACAAGGCTGCCTGCCAGCCCTTTAACTCCGGCACATCACTCACTGGGTCCGCATCTCAACGGACTGGAGAATCGCCACCACCCTTTGGGGGCTGTCAATCACTGCAGAGTCACGGGTATCATAACCAGCTACACGGGCTCAGTCTGCAGCACAGATCCTATTGGTAAAGCATGCACTGTCTACTATGGACAAGCCAATGTCCTCCTCTTCTGCAAAAGCTTCCATGAGGTCAGGGTGCCACTTTGCATGTAATCTCAAATAGGGCCCACACGGTCCTTTCTCCTTGTTACTGTGGCTCCTGCAGAGTGAACACCTGTGGGACCAAGGTGCAGCATGTCTCCAAGGACGAGCTGCGGGACAGAGGTGACTCTCTCCAACAGTAAGCTGCAAGACCAAAGTGCGTCTCTCCCACGGTGAGCTGTGGGGCTGAGGCACTTATCCCCATGGGGAGCTGCAGGAATGAGGTGCATGTCCCTAAAATTGAGCTGCAGGAACAAAGCGAGCAGCACAGAGAACTCAGGGAGCGGTGAGATGCCAGCAGCCTGCTGCCACACAGGTGGTTGGGATGGGTTGCATGTTGCGTAGCCTGAGCGATCTCCAGCTAAACCACTCCACAGGGATCTGCAAAGTCCAGGGGTTTGGCACGCTTGATGAAAATCTTTGGGCAAGTTTTTCTGGTTATGAGGGCAACCCCACTGATGGGGGTTCCCTCCCTGTGGTCTCTGACAAAGCCAACAACGTTTCTGTGCATTCTGTATTTGGAGAGTAAACAGGGATCTCCTCTGCAGCCCCTCATGTAGGTCTGAGACCACAGCAGAGACACTTGCACTGAGCAGCACCAAAGCTGGCTTTCACACAGGCTCTTGTTTTAAAAATTTAAAGTAGTATTGTGCAATCCTTGTATTGCTGCCAAGAGACTACCTGAGCAGCAAAGCTGTGACTCTTATGTCTCTTTAAATGAAACACAAAGCCTTGATCTCCACAGGTCCATAAAGTGTGCCCTCTGCCCTTAGTTCCCATGACATCTTAAGGAAAAAAAATAATTAAATCAATTACTAATAGCGAGTAGGTTGCTTAACAGCATGCCAGTGGTGTATTTTGTACCATGATGCCAAGGGCGCGGTAAGTGAGCCAGGCATTTGGCAAGAGACAGCAGTGGGATATGGGAGAGCTCAAGGCCTGCTGACACTTATGGGAGGGGTGTATAGGGTGAAGGGAGCCAAACTGGATGCAGTTTAGTCTGTATTGTATGTAGGACATGCTACCTGCGTTTTGCACCTGCATTTTCCTATCCAGAGACTATTTACTTGCTTGAATATAAACTAACAGGTATGCAGTGGGGGTGGGATCAAGTATTAGCATCAACAAATTAACACTGCAGGAGCTATTAACATCTCTATCTCATCTGTCATATGGGGCTGAAACAAGTCAAAACATTATTAAAAGTAGATCGGTTTAAAGAAAATAAAGACTTTTGTTCTCATGACTTCTATCAAAATACCTATAATGGGAGGTGTAGAAATGCTGTTACCTGTGTTAGGAGGAACAGCAAAGCTTTCCCTGATGACTTCTATACCACACTGAAATGTCACATGAGATGCCCTGGCCACACCACCATCTCATCTCCCTCATACCTCCAGGATTCAGCCCACCAGAGGAACTCTTGAAATGCAGCAGCCATTAAGTCACTGTGTAACAAGTAAATACTGTTTTGGCATGAAAAATCATGCAAATGTGTTTCTAATGCTTCCATCGGGAAAAACATTTGTCTGATCATAGCACACACACGTGGCTTTGTTACCTACTCAAGTTCATTGTACAATGCTCCGAGGCTGTCTCCTCTCATCTTACTGGATGACAGTTCAGCTTCTGAGGATCTGATTTTGTTAGCAGAAATTCAAATCCATCAGTTAGGTTTTATACTAAGTGGCTGAATAAATCATGACACCAGGAAAACTCCACATATAATAAATACACCATTCAAAGTGGTGGGACGCACAGATCTGTATGTCAACCTTGCAAGCAGAAAGGTTCTCAGCTGTGTTTTCTGGTATTTTCCAAGCTCTGTCTGCAAATAAACAATGCCACTTTGCCATACTCTTCCACAGCTCTCCAAAGGTATCCATGTTCTTGGGAAATGTCATATCTCCACGTCACGCATAGGACCCAACAATATTGCCCTTTACTGGAGGTATCAACAAAACCACATGCATTGAACAAATGAAGAAAGACCACAGAGGATACTAAACAAAAATAAACACATGGTCACACCATGTGAAGTGAAATAAGAAGCATGATCTACATGGAAAGAATCAACTAATCATTCCGATATTAACTCCTGATTTCCACTATAGAGAATTCCCAGGATTTCTTGGACCAAGACACACAGCAAGTATGCGACTTGGCTGGTTTGAGATGACCAGACACCCATTCTGGCTGCCCTTCCAAAAAGGTAGGTGGGAAGCAGGGCTGTAGCCGGTACCATCGTCCTGTCCAGTGTCCTGAGAGGGAACACAGTTCTTGTGACAGCCACGGGACCTGAGGGAAGTTCTGGCTGGCGTACAACCTGATCCTGCACTGAAGGAACTGAACAGAAAACTGCTCCCAATCTTTTGTGGACACTTAAGCAATCGTCTATTCACCTAGGCTCTTTCCACTCTGAATAAAATAACCGTCTATCCCACAGTTTTCTATGAAACAGGTACACGTCTAACATCAGAGGTTAAAAATACCTCTTGATGTCCCATCACAAGTGGAAAATGGCTCTTGCTTATTAGTGTGTAGAAGCCAAGAGTTTAGGATAAAGGAGCAACTTAAAACACCTTCTTAATTCCCCATGCTAAACCCGAGATAAGCCACAGATAACAGAGCTGTATTTCTTAAGAGCAGGGTGAAATTCAGGAGGCTGGAGTTCTGCCTGACTTAGCCTCAGCCCCTAGACTGTTGGACAGGACCGCAGTTACACAGCTGGCCAGTGATTTACCAGCCGTGTTGCCCATTCTCTTCCCTAATTTATCTTCCCAATCCCATGACAATTTAGCTTTCCACATCAGAGGAATACAACCTGTAGGCTGTATAAGTGGTTTTCTGGGAAATTTAAACTTAAGATATAGTGTAATAGGCATACATAAATAAACACAAGCACTTAAAAGTCAAAATCCTAAACATCTTCCCAACGAAAATCGCAGACATGTCCGTTTTCTCCTGGGCGGCATAAAACCACAATCCCCAGCTTCTCTGGGAAACCGAACGGAAAACAGAAATACACATGAACTGACAGTGATCCTTTAGCTGCTTCCAGTGATTGGCAGAGAAAATCAGTTTTACTGAAAACTGCTCATTTGCCAAAAAGAAGTTTCTCTTACCCGTCCTAGGCTTCACTAGAGGTGTTTGAGGGTTGTTTTTTTTTCCCCTCGACAGGCTGTCTCCTATGGCAGCAGTGCAAACATCAGCGCTGCTAACAGCATCTGAAGCCTTCCATTGAACGGCGCTGAGCAGGCACGGCAGGACTGGAACTGTGGTGACTCAGGAACAGCCACAAATGCTCTGGAGAAAAAGGGCCATGAGCAATACTGTGTCAAATGCACGTACACAGAAACTGGGGTTAGTATCATGTAGGGCTGGGGAGGAACACAGCGCTGCCAGCCAAACAGCAGTTGCTCCGTCTGGCAATCGAGACTGGTAAAGCAAATGAAAACGCATAAACTGGAGTCTTATGACAAGTAAATCCTGGTTTTCACCTGGTATTCTAATAAGCAATTGCAGAACCAGGACAAAGCAGGTTTTTCCCAAGGCTGGGATGTGTGAGGAAAATAGGGTATGAAAAGGAAGGGAAAAGAACTCAGAGGAGACAAAAAAGGAGACAAGCTGCCTTGTTGCTGATTACATGCTCCACCTCCTCAGTTATCTGATATATAAAACTCTGCAAGCGCTGTCTGTAGCAGCACAGACACTTTTCCAATTATTAACAAATGAACTCGAGCAGTAGTAGGCGTGCCAGGGAGAAGAGAACAGCCCTACACTGTACAACCCTCTCCTGCCCTGAACTCGCAGCCTGCTGCCTCCGGCCCTCCTTCTGCTCCCTCCTCGTTCTCGGTTTGCTCTCTTCCTTCCGTCCTTCCTTCCATCCGTCCCTCCTCTCCTGTTCCCCAGCTGCCACTTTCCTGCCATTTCAGAGCTGCCTTTCCCTGGCCACCTCCTCAGCCTCAGCTGCTTTCAGGCACCCAGCGCATCGCTCTGCATATGAAAATGAGCTGTCACATTTTCCAGCCTCTGAAACACAGATTATTTTTGGGAGAGGTGGTTTTGACAGTTCTGCCCTGCAGTTCACAGGCAGAGCACAAGGCAGGCTATGCGAATGCAGAGGGAGAAGAAGAGGAAGGGTACAGCAATTCAACACACATGCAGGGGGGGACTGAAGGTCTCTGGGGGGACACGAAGCTCCCGTGGGGTACAGGAGTCAAGAAGCATTTAAGTCTCCCCACGTCCGAGGGCTGTTCTTTCCCAACCCAAGGCCAGCTGCTAGCAATGCTGCTACAGGACACGGGACTGAGATGACAGTCGAGCCTGCCTGTGGAGGACAGGCACAGCGAAGCCCCTCTCACACAAAGTCCCTCACCCTGCATCCCTATCACCCCCAGGCTTTTACAGAACCCATACTCCCTACCAAGTACCACAATCAGCATCCAGACCTCATCTGAAGATCTGACCTAAAGGCCCCAAAGAAGGAAAGAATAACAGGATTTTGACCTATCAGTCCAGCCCCAACCATTATGTGCACTTTGACTGCACTATGTCAGCATATAACTTGAAACTTGTGGGGCCAGAAGGTCCTGTGGCACCTGGACAGCAGCAGCAGAAGACAAGCATGACACGGTAGGAACAAACCCCAAGGGTGAGTAGATACTAAGGCGGGAGGAGGGAGAATGAGCAGGAGGTTTCCTAAGGGACTGGAATAGCAGAGGCTGATGAGAAGAGCAGCTGCAGAGGGTTGCTCTGGAAATTAAAGTTGAAATGAGCTGGTTAAAAGAAGCAAAGAAAGATGGCAGTTGGGGAGGCAGAGCTGGGAGCACCCTGGGATGGAGTGGCTGGAGGTGTCGGCGGGGGAGGAACGGGTAGGGAGGCTCCAGAAATGGCTGAGGAGGCGGCAGGGTATGAATGGCCGTAGGTGGTGCGGAGCAGGCTCTGGCAGGCGCAATGGGAATGGCAACGGGGAGAGGCTTTCACGGAGTGAAAGCAGCACAGATGTCAGGGGAAGGAAGGTGCATTAAGAAGTATTAAGAAGCGGAGTGTGTGCTAAGGGCACATGAGATCAGCAACTGGGAAAGGCGAGCTGTGAGGGCCAGTGCAGAATTACTGCTGGAAGGGGTGCTGCAAGCAGCACGGGTGGTCCTGCAGGACCCACAGCAACAAAGGCAAAGAGCCAAGAGGCCTCACCGGGCAGCCAAAGCGAGTACGGACAAGGAGGTAAAGCAAGGACAGGAGGAGAGAGAAGAAAACAGAACGGGCCACCCAAAACGGGAGCTGATGCGGCAAGTCAGCCCTTTGTTATTTTCTCATAGTTACGCCACAGCAGAGTCCAGAAGTACCTGCCAGTGCTGGGTCACCTCCTACTTCATGTTGCATGAACTGAGAGACATATGGCCAAAACGCCCAAGTTTTTACAACTGCCTCACTCGGTGTACCCTGAAAGCTACCCTTAAGACAAATCTCAAAGGCACGTGATCCAGCTCAAACATCGCTATACTAATTTCTTCATCTTGCCATTTTATATGAAAATTGTGTTGTTTCCAAAGAACAGTTCACTTCTAGAAAATTACTGCAGAATCACCTGAACTTCCACGTAGTCCAGCACATACCTCCAGCAACTTGCCGTAGCAAGCAAACTAAAAATGGTAACGGTATTTCATGTTACAGACCTTTAGTTTGTGTCAGCAACTGAATTTTTAACACTACAGTTGTCATTATATCAGTAAAACTTTTGTGTATATGCATTTAATATACATATGTTTAAGGGTGAAAGAAGTGACAAAGATCTACCTAATTTTCTGCTGAGGTGCAGGTAGACGGTATTAACTTTGGGAGTTAATTTATCACATAGGGTTAAACCGAAAAGCTGGTGCAACTTTTACAGATTTAGTGTTAGGGGTAATAATATGCTTCAAAAGATATTTCAAAATGTTTTAAATAAACACAATTGCAATCACAAAAACCATAACAGAGAACACAGAATTTCACCAAGAACTATTGTGCATTAGTTCCACAAGCTTTACTTCAGCCAGCGCAGATGCAGAGAGATACACTTATGAGCCTAGAAGTCTTTCCCCAGCTGCGCCTCGCGTGATGGTAGCACCTTTTGGCAAAGGAGAGCATGTTCCAGGAGCCAAGCAACCATTTCATCAACATTTTTTCCTGTTGATTTCAGTGGGAAACACACAGTAAACACACTTTCTCCTGTTAAGACATTCAGAGATGGGGGATCCAGTGGAGTACTTTGTAAACAACTGTTTGCTGCTACTAGTGAAAAGGATTTGGATCATCACGAAGTGAATTCTCTTTTGGGAATTCCCTCTAGATAATGCAGTCAAGCCAGTTTCCCTGCAGGCACGGCAGGGATCTTATAAAACCTGGCCAAAAGGCAAGCAGATACTCAGGTTACACAGCAGAAACAGAAGATGGGAGGCAGACTTCCCTCTGTCAAGCAGCATTTCTCAGACGTGACAATTGTGTAAGCTGTAGGGGTGAGGAGAAGGGGATGCCACTGGTGCAGGGGAGCACAGCAGGAAAGTGCATCATCCCACCAGATGTGTACAGGGTGCCAGCATGAAACCAAGTAACAGAAATTGCACCAGTGGAAACACTGGAATTAAAGCCATGCAAAAAAAAGAAGTGTTTTCCTGAGAATAAAATTACCACTCTTCTGTCAATGCACAAGTATTTGAACTAATTAAGAATTGGTTTAAATTATATTTTACCCTGTGCTCATGTTTTGCAATTGCTATATCCTCATTCTCCCTTCAGGCTGAAGAAACTGTTCACTTGCTATTCTTGCAGTCTTTTTTTCTCTTGCAGACATAATGAAACATTCTGGGAGGTTTCTGGGCAAGTTACAGGAGGACACAACCTGCTGTCAGACCCCTTCTGTCAATTGGGATTGGCTGTCAAGGGGAAGAATAATTAAGCAGAATGAGAGAATACTGGACCACGACACCACCGAAAAGGGGTAAGAGAGGAAGACATATCTTAGAAGAAGAAGAAAAAAAAAAAGTAGCAAAATGCTTGAGTGAAGGAGGCTGGACTGCCTAGGAGGAGGAGGGGAGATCTCCGAAGTGAAGCTGAATAAATAGGAGGAACGGAACTGAACCGTAACGCAGCCCCAGCAGCACTTCCAGAGCGGAACGGCCCTCTGGCACAAACAGCACCCAACAGCCGCAGCCCGGCTCGGGGTCCGGGTTCTCAGGTGCTGACACACACACACACACACACACTGCCGCCACTCTTTCTGCTTTTATTAAAGCTTTCCGACAGGAAAGAGAATCCGCCTCGCGCTCTGCACCGTGCAGAATATCACCAAACCGCTCTCGCCCTTCTGGAGCGCCGCAGTCTGCAGCGTAACCTAACGAGCTGTGACCCGGCTAATTAGCAGCCGTTACCCAAGCCAGCTGGGGCGGCAGCTGCCGGGAAGCGGGGCGAGGGAGGCCGCTGGGGCCGCCCGGTGTACAGCTCAGGCCGGCCGGCGTGCAGCGGGGCACCGCCGCGCCGCCACGCTCTCCGGCCCGCGGCGCCCCGGTGCNCTCGGGAGCAGGCCGCGGCCCTGCCCGCCCTTGGCGGCACGCCCCGGCCTGCGAACCTGGGGCGATCCCGACGCGTGGCAGCAAACCTTCCCCCTCTCCCCCCCCACCGCGCAGAGGCGGCCGCGTGGGCCTCCACCCAGGCGCGGTGTTTCCTCCCGGGGTGGTGGCTGAGGAGGGGGGGCGACACGACAGAAAGGCCTGCGGAGGCTGGAGCGGCCGGTCCGCCTTCCTCCCACCCCCGCCCGCGGCCTCGCTTCACCTCAGGCCGGCGGGGAGCGGGCGGATGGGCGG
>VUYV01000107.1:824194-884423 GCA_008711295.1 Anarhynchus alexandrinus
GCGGCCATTGGCCGCCGCCTCACACACCTTTGCCGGCGATTGGCGGGGAGGAGGCCGGGAGCCCCGCCCACCCCCCACCTACCCACGCCCCCACCCCCCCCCACCGCGCGCGGGGCCGGGGGAGCCACCACCTGAATGGGGAGCGGCGAACAAAAAGAGGAATATCGCGGCAGCGGACGGAGAGCGGTTGCGGCGCGCGCTCCGGTCAGCCTCGGCTCCCCGCCACCGGTGAGTGACCGGCCCCGCCCGGCGGGGAGGGGGACCGGGGGTGCGTGGGGCGGAGGGGGATGGCGGGGTCCCGAGGGTCCTGAGAGGGGGGAACCGGGGGCAGTGGCGCGGGCGGGAGGCGGCGGCTGGAGAATGGGGGTGAGATGAGGGGAAGGAGCGGGGCAGCCCCTTCGGGGAGGGGAGAGCCTGCGAGGCAGGCGGGCGAGGACAGCCGCCGGAGGGAGGGAAGAGGAGCTGCCGGGAACCCGTGTGTCTGCGCGCCCCGGGGAGCGGCGCCGGCGGCAGCCTGCGCCGCCGCATGTGCCAGGCGGCGGCTGGGGGGAAAAGAGGAAGGCCGGGGGGGAATCCCGGCGCGGCGGCGGGGGCCGGGAAGCGGACCGGCTCATCCCCCCCCCGACACGCACGCTCTCCCGCCAGGCGCTGGCGGAACCGCGCCGGGGGCCCCGCTCCCCGTGGGGAACTCCGCTCGGCTTCGCTTCCCTTCCCCCGCGGCAGGAGGCGCCGGGCGCGGCGGCGCTGACCCTCGCCCGGCCCCCGCCCGCTGTGAGGCGCGGCGCGGCCCCCCCAGCCCCGCCGGCGGTGGCGGCGGCAGTGGCGGGCTGCCTTCCTGAGGGCGGGGGCGGCCGCGCAGGGAAACTGGGTGAAAGGTCGGCGCGCGGCAGCGCCCGCACCGCCGAGCAGGCGCCGATCACGCTTTGTTCACATGCCCCCGCCCCCGGGGCCGCGCCTCGATCGGCGCCGGCCAATAGGCGCCGGCGCGGCGCGGCGCGGGGAGCCAGCAGGGGGAGGGCGGGGNACTGTTGGTGACAGCGGGGCTGTTGGTGACAGCGGGGCTGCTCTCCCGCCCCCGCCGCGGCCAGGTCTCCTTAAAAAGATACGTCTCACCCGTGACTGGAGACGCGGCCTCCAGAAAGGAGTCTTTTCTGCCCACACCGTCTGGGCGGGGGTGGGGTGGGGAGGAATTCGCCAGCGGCGGCGGGCAGTGTCCCTCAGAAATGGAAAGCTGTATTGGGGATAATGGTGGAACATACGGCGTAGGAGGCTTTCTGCGTGGGTTGGTTCCATGTGATGATGGGTCAGACAGTGAATATACATATATATTTCAGTTCTCCAAGTTGGTCATTTTCCTTGCGTGTATGTGTGTGTGAGAGAGACCTTTTGAGTATTTTCTGGAACGTTTTTGGTAGCTAATACCTTTTGAAGAAAACATGCATCATGCCCAATACGGACCTTCTTCATGTATCAAAATCAGCTCAATCCTGAGGGCTGTGTTTAAAGCAAAAATGGAAGGAGGGTGGGATGGGGGAGGAAGTTTTGTTTTCTTTTTTTGGGGGGTGGGGTGAAGATTTTTGTTAAGCTTTCAGACACACCACTTGCAATATGGAATAACTTAAAACTGTTGCTTAAGATTTGGGGGGAGTTCTTTTGTCTCCAGAAAATATATAATCTTCACCAGATGGCCAGATTTCCCCACTAAACTTCATTAAAATATTTATATAAATAGGGCAGGAAAATACAGGCATACCCTCCACATGACCAAATGTATTAGTCTTGCACAGGTTGCTTTGTTTGGTTTTTACAATGTCTTCTTGCAACTAACTGCAAAATACTCAAACTTAGCATCAGGTTTAAAGTTTCCTTTTTTTTCTCTAACCGAAACAGGAGGAAGAAATGGAGATGATGACTGAGAAACAGAGAGATACTAGGTATTTCTGGAACAATACTCCTGAAAAAAGCGATTATGAGGCTGTAGAAGCCCTTATTTCGATGAGCTGCAACTGGAAATCAGACTTCAAAAAACATGCAGAAATGAGACCTATAACTCCAGCGTCTGATATGTCAGAAGAAAGTGATGAGACTTTGCTTCCTGGAGCAGCGGATTTTAATGCGATACCAGCATTTGTAAGTTTTTGAATTTGTACATGTGCATGCTTGTTTTTAACAATCGGTGTGGCGATGTGTTGTTAATGGGGCACCCCCCTTGCTGTGTCTCTCTCCCCATGCAGTGCCTGACCCCCCCCTACAGCCCTTCCGACTTGGAGATGTCACAGGTGGTCCATCCTGGGGCACCAGCGCCTCCCGCAGCGCTGGGCAAGTGGCTGGCTGAGGCTGCCAAGCCTCTGGCCACACCTCGCAGAGAGCCAGAGAGGCCTCCAGCAGCTGGGCCTCTGAAAGCTCAAGCAACCAGTGTTATCCGCCACACGGCTGATGCTCAGCTTTGTAATCGCAAAACCTGCCTGGTGAGAACAGCCAGCGTGCTGAAATACCAGGACAGTGTTTCGAGGGAAACAACCAGTAAACAAAACACCGAAGCAGAACGTGCGGTGTGTTCCGCCGTGACGCCGAGCAGAGCCAATGATGAGAGCGGTGAACTGCCGGTGGCAGAAGGAAAAGCCACAGAACCAGCTGGTAGCCCGGTGCCCATGACAAAGCCCTTGGTCAGCAGGCATCAGCCTGTCCCTGGGTCGGCACAGCAGTCGGCGGGGGTGGCACCGCCGTGCCCTGCCCAAGGCAGTGGGGCCCCCCCTGTGCCAGTGATCTGCCAGATGGTCCCGCTGCCTGCAAACAACAACGTTGTGACGGCCGTAGTGCCCAACACCACGCCAAGCCAGCAGCCGGCTCTCTGTCAGCCCATGGTCTTCATGGGCGCCCAAGTTCCCAAAGGTGCTGTTATGTTTGTTGTGCCCCAGCCAGTTGTGCAGAGCACAAAGGCTCCCATTATTAGTCCGAATGGCACAAGACTCTCTCCCATTGCCCCTGCTCCTGGCTTCGTACCTTCTGCAGCAAAAACCACTCCTCCAGTTGATTCTTCGAGAATAAGAAGTCACATCTGCAGCTACCCAGGATGTGGGAAAACATACTTCAAGAGCTCCCATTTGAAGGCTCACGTCAGAACACACACAGGTTGGTTGCTGTTGCTGGGTGTCAAAAATTAATGTAGAAAATCGCGGCTGTATACGCAACTTGTTAAGGTTTTAGCAATTACCGGGTTTGTTCGTGGAACAAATTTGGGGCAGCAATGAAATACTTTTTTTGCCAGCGTGCGTTATAATGCTGCCTAATCTCTGACAGGAAATCTCCTGGAGGGGAAGTTGACTCAGCAGTTTGTTTGTGCTGGACTTGCTTCATGTCTGAAGGCATTCGGTAATGCTTCGTACGAGTGGGGAAGCAGGGCCTTGCCCAATGTTGAGTGTGCTTTTCCAGAGTTAAAGACGCCTTATTGGGCTTCTCCACAAGAATGCCTTTGTCAGAAGTGGGTAAAACTTAAAAGAGATTCTTTTATGAAAGAATGTAAGGATCCACTCCAAACTATTCCTACCTTGGTTGTTTTAGAGTAACTTCTCCACGACTCAGCTCTTAACCACAGTAGCAAAAAGAGTCACATGTGTTTTCATGTAGGCTCACAGTGCACTACCAGAGCTCTGTTACACAAAGCGTTATTACAGGTTGTTTCAGGGGTAGTTTGGGGCGTGCAAAGTCATCAGAATCTGACCTTTATGTGGAGCAGAGAGTTAAAATCAGCTGTGTTGAGACATAAAGAGCATCTCAAACTATTTGGTTCCAGAGAATTGTTAACCCTTTGTACTACTTAGCTGTCATGATAGTGAGTCTGCATGTTTACATATTGATTATAAACATTTTTTCACATTTTTAAAGTACATATATATGTATATAATTAATATTTGTGTAGGTTTTGGCTCAACTGTCATAGTAGAAACTTTTTTTTAAAGTCAAATCCTGCCAGTCAAGGCAGCAGTGTTTGTTGCTCAGTTAGTACTCATGGGTTTTTTTCTTTGTCTTTTTTTTTCTTTTAGGAGAAAAGCCGTTTAGTTGTAGTTGGAAAGGCTGTGAGAGAAGGTTTGCACGGTCTGATGAACTGTCTCGCCATCGCAGAACGCATACTGGGGAGAAGAAGTTTGCCTGCCCGATGTGTGAGCGGCGGTTCATGAGGAGCGACCACTTAACGAAGCATGCGCGGCGCCACTTATCGGCTAAGAAGTTACCAAACTGGCAAATGGAAGTGAGCAAGTTAAACGATATTGCTGTGCCGCCAACATCTGCAACCGCACAGTGAAAGGACTTACTCTGAAGACGGTGGAATTAACTGTTGTCGCTGGGATATGCCAGCTAAAAAAAGGCTTTTGCTCCCGGCCGTGGTTCTCCTGCGCCGGCTGCTGATGGCGGTGCAGCAGAGAGGCAAAGGCAGCCTGCGCTCGGTCATAAAAAATGTTGCTGGGAGAACCGGTGGCTGACTGGAATAGCGGGTGTCTTTTGCACTGGTAAGGAGAGAGAGAAAGGGAAAGTTCTAGAGCAGAGCAGCACACATTGTGGAAGTTTTGAATTTTGCAAATTATTCATATATACTCTAGATCAGTCACACGTAAGTGTTACTGAAGGTTTGCTGCTGACACTTGAGACCAACTCTGTAACTTTTGGTTGTCAGTCTTCAGTACAGCCAGACTAGGGAGGCAGCAATGTACCGGCACAGGCTTGAGAGCCCAGAACGCACCGGCGTAAGTTAATTTAAATCAGTTTTCCTACTTCTGCCACCTTTCTTGGGAGGAATCTTTTCCTCCTATCCATTTTCCAGCCCTGTCATAAGCGATAGTTCAGTGCTAAACTCCTGAAGATCTTAGAGCTGTCCCCCTGCATTGGGTGTTTAACACACCCAGCTTTATACTGCTGCCCTGGGGGGGTCGCAAGGGGCGCTCAGGGGCACCATGGGGGCAGCTGGAGGGTGGGAACGTTTCTGAATCCTCGTTAGCTTTGTAATATTTTCCCAGCTGCTTTGGCAAGCTTTGTGATTATTACAGTTGGTTGTACCTGGGCATCGTTCGGTGCTTCTGCTTTTGTGTTGCTTACGGTTTCCTTTGTAACTTCTCACAGTTCTGTACCACTGCGTTTTTCATGAATGGATACCGTGCACTTTTAAGAGAAACATTGCAACTGTAAACTACGCGGGTTGATTAAGGAAGAAAAACAAGAATCTTAGGCTTCTCGATCATGTTATTCTTTGAAAGATGGTTTATGCTAAAATGAAATGGATGTATTATGTATTGTATTCAATTAGAAAGTTGTGATTTGAAAAGTAAAACGAGGCAGTAAAGACACCGGCCTAGAATTTAAACTGTAGCTTTTGTGACAAATAATGCATCAACTTTCACTATTTCTATTTTATCATATGTTGAAGACACATATCAGAAAGTGAACAGTTTGAAAATAGTGTATTAGATACGCTTTTTGTGACTACTTTAAAGATTTGCACATTTCTTATGTTGTACTTTATACTTTGTTTACAATAAAACCAATTTTCTTTACTATAGACCTCTGTTTTTAAAAAAAAAAAATCATAGCAGAACTTATCCCTTTGCAAGGAAAAAACTTCAAAACAAAATAGTGTCCATCATTAC
Source organism: Anarhynchus alexandrinus (assembly GCA_008711295.1). Taxonomy (NCBI): domain Eukaryota; kingdom Metazoa; phylum Chordata; class Aves; order Charadriiformes; family Charadriidae; genus Anarhynchus; species Anarhynchus alexandrinus. The sequence goes on from VUYV01000107.1 coordinate 829,834, forward strand.
GTGTCCTGACCAATGAAATGCTGTCTCTTATCTTTTGATATTTTTTAAAGCTCTATAAAGCCCACAGGAGGGGCATTTCAAATCTGCGCTTACTACTCTGAGTCTCTATTTTGTTGTGGGTTTTTTTTTCTCTCCACTCTTTATCCTCCCTCCTTTTTTCTCCAAGTACCCACAAATACATGTGCTTATGTCGGCCTTTGTAACACTGGTGAAAAATACTTCCTTTTTGTTGGTCATGGAACCACACTGTCTTCCCAGGATGGAGCCGGGCCCATTTCCCATGTCCAGGACATCAGCTGGAGGATCCACATCCCCCCCTGCAGCATTGCCCGGTGCCAGCGGGGACGCAGCACTGTCACAGAGATGGGTGCTCGCTGTCACCGTTCCTGTCACTGTTCCTGCCCCTAGAGCTGTCTGCGATAGGAGAGAGGAGGGCAGGGAGATGGGGTTTCACCTTCTCCTGGTGGGCAGCACAGTTTCTCTGCCTTCTGCTGCCTCCACCTCGCAGGGGATGGCCACTTTGTGGTGTTGAGGGGGTCTCTCCTGCCTCTAGCTCTGCCCCCCCAGCCCGCAGACATCCCCGGATTTCACAACTGCGCTGTTGACTCACTGCCCTGCCCTGGGGCAGGGGCACTCCTCACCTTATCCCGTTTGACTCAGTGCCGTGCCTAGGGAAAACGTGAGTCACCGCCCTTCCTTCTTGCTCCAGCAGGGAGTATGCCATCGACGCCATCGTAGCCCAATGCAAAAGAGGCACTTACCTGGGAGCCTGAGTCCCGTTCTGCCGTCTTGCTTCCAGGTATTTTACGTTTCATGGGCATAAGATAAAATATTGTAACAGTTCTGGGTGTGAAAGCCTTCCAGAAGTGCAACTAGCCATTGGGCTAGGAAGCCGGGTCCCCTCGCCAGCTCTGCCTGGCACGCTGACCCTTGAATCCAGCCCCACCTGAGGAGGGCATAAAGAAGGTGCCACCCCCGTGGGCACCCTGCTGGGCTGTGGCTCTCCTCGGCAGCGTGGACGGTGGGCTTCAAACCCCCTCAAGCTCGGCAGGGAGCTGAACTTCACTTTGACATCCCAGGCAAGCGCTGTCATCTTGCTGTGCAACAGAACGGGAAGAAAGGGAGTTTTTGTGCCATGGCCACCTCCGCTGCCTGTGTTTTCCAAAAAAAAATCAGCTGCCGGTGCTTTTTGTGTGGGACGGAGCTCTGGAGGTGTGTGTGGATGTGCCCTGAGAGCACCTGTTGGTGGCAGCGCTGGGGAGGCTGCAGAGGAAAGCCCGTTTCTGGCATTGCTCTGAGCTAAATAAAATACAGTTTCTCACTCTAAGCACATGATCTGGCAGTAAGAAACGCACTTTGGACTGGTTCCAGCCGAAGGCAGAGCCATAATCGTGAATTTACCTCACATGCCATTTTTTAAAGCTTAACCATGGAAGCCAACTGGAAATGAAACCAGCCATTCGGGGGTTTAATTCCCAGTCTAACCTGAAAAATGTAGTTGAACGGACATTATTAGACACCTTTTTGGTGCTGACTTTATTGTGCAATAAACTTTGGTAGCATAGTAGGAAACTTCAATTTTATGAATTTTCTACAGATATCTGTGAATAATTAGAATTTCCTTCCTCCTGTATGCAATCCAACAGCGCGTCTCGTATCTTATCCTCCTACTTGGGTTTAAAGGTGAAGCCACAGAAGGGCAAACCAAGACGCTCCCAGCGAACCCCACCATCGGCACTGGGATGGCAGCACCGGCGGCGCCGGCTGCGGCAGGGCCTGCCGGGGCGGCCGCTGCTGCCCTTTGCTGTGCAGACACCCATCTCCGGGAGAGCCAATCCGAAGGGATCCAGCAGATCAGTGTATATTCCTGGAAGGGGATTTCAGAAGGATCTATAAACCCTTCATCTTGCTGCTTTGGAGATCACTGATCTCCCAAGTGATGCACGCACCTAAGAATCGTCGCCGCAGTGGTGACATCGATGAGGCGAGTTGGAGCAAATAGACATTCCCTGTCCTGTTGTCCTGGGAAAGGAGGGAGCGAGCCACCGTGGCCACAGCCCAGCGGTGTAACCCCACGCTTGGTACTCCTGCTGTGCCGATGGGCGCAGGGGAGGACGGGGGTCCCAGCGGGGGGCAGGGGGTGCCTGCCCGCCCTGGGGGTGCCACAGGCAGCTCCCTGCAGCCACAGGAGGAGCCGCAGGGCCCAGGAGCAGGCGTTGGGGGGCTCGGGGGTCTGGTTATCCCACCTGGTTATCCTGCCCAAACCAGGATGGAGCAGTGGTAGGGGACTGCGGTGCCGGGGCACCCTGGATGTGCCAAGTGTGCCTTCACCAGCACTCGGGGGATTTTAATCTCTTCGGAGAGGATGGGGAAAAGGCTGGAAAAAGCAAGCATTTTCCCTTGCGGTTTGGAGAAGAATAATTTCCATTACAGCAGGAGTATTTGTGGGAGGCTTAGATGCTCTACGAGTGAAATAATATGTATTTTAAAAGAAGAAGGGTCCTGAGCTGGGACAGCTTGTCTGGAGCCGCCAGCACGGCTGAGATGAGAACCACGCAGCCTGTCTACCCCTCCTGCCTGGAGGAGCTTGGCTTCCCGAGGTCTTTCCTCCCCAGCTTTACCATCCGGCAGTGCTACTCCAAGACAACCTTAACCAACCGGTCCTGTGGTCCTGGCAGAGGGTCCGCACAGCCTCGCCGCCGGTGCCGGGGTGGGTTCCACCACGCAGAGGTGGCACACGGCCGAGAGCCGGGAGGAAGGGCTTTGCCACCGGCTGGCCCAAGGCTTGCACGCCACTTGCAGAGGCGTCAGGTATTCCCCTGGCAGCTCCCCGCTTTTACTGTAAATAGATGATTCATTTGTCTGCTTTGGCAACAGGCTTGGATCGCCAGGGAAACACGCGCGAGCTGTCAGAAAAGTTCGAGCACAAAATCAGGTCGAGAGAAACGATGAATGAATGAGTATGTGCGTTACGGGTTCAAGCTCCCTGGGCTCTACCACGGGTTTTCTGCAGAAATCTTTGCTTCTCCTGAAGCGTGTGGGTGGGGGAAGGGGGGTAATATTCAGCTAGAAAAAATGCTTTGGGAATATGTCTTACGATGCGTCACATGGAGTGTGTCACATGGAACTTGCATGTCTTTTCTAGGGGTGTGGGAATCTAGAACGCTTTCTGTTGTCACCAAAAGAATATGTGATACTTTAGCAGTCAGAAAACAAGAGCACAACACATCTTTAGCCATCTCACGTATTCAGGAGAAGACAGGCACTAAACTAGCTGTGTTGTGATAGAAATCCAGTAATAATCACATAAAACGCATTAAATAACACAGAAGCTTTGTTAGGATACCACAGTTTTGATGAAACTTTATGCTTGCTCATGTATTCCACTCTGAAAGTCAAAGTAATTGTCCAGTGAAAAAAATTCTGCTGTTACCGCTACTTCATTACTCGGAAGGTTTCAGTCGATGTCCAGCTACTCGCATGGCAACAGCATCCTAAATAAAGGGAGGCAGCAGCCGCAGGGACTGCCCGTGCGCTACCAGCACGCTCTGCCTCCGCTAAATATTCCCCAGGGCCGTGGCAAAACTTAAACGGCTTTGAATATTTGAGGCATATACCATCGCCTCTCTGCCCGGCTCACCTCCTGACTGCTTCCAGCACTTGCAGGAGGAACTGACATTTGTCAAGTCTGTTATGTTGTTTGTTGTTTGGTTTTTGTTTTTTTAAACCTTCACAAACTTCTCATTTCATTAATGCCATCCGGGCTGAATTCCATACGGTTGTCATCATTTAATTGTGAGTGCTGGGATCTCTGCAGCGGTAGCAAGGGGGCTGGCACTGGGTACTTACTGGGAACCACAACCTCAGGCAGATTAAACACTTCTGCTCGGGAAAATAGAGCTTTTAACGTTTAATTGCCTGGCAGGCAGCTGGGAAGTACGACCCCCACCTCCCCAGAATGAAAAGAGAGAGAGAGTACCGCGTGCAACCTGGCTGGAATTAAAGAAAATATAGAATACAGAGAGTATGTTAATGGCCCAAAATGCAGGGTGGTCATGATGTTAATGAAACCCTCATCAAGCACACAACAAGGCAACTCCCGTGACCACCCGTCAGCCACCGCATAACACCATCGGTCATTGCAGTCGCTAAATAAAAAGGTATTTAGAAGCTGCAGCACGGCAAGAGAACGGAGCAGCCATCTTCAAACCAGCTATGCAATCAGCTTAATGAAGACGTAATTCTTGATCAGCTGCAATCGGTATTCATCAGGTAATTCCAACGGAGAGGGAGGGGGTGCAGGGGCAGAAGCGGGGGCTGGGTTAGCAAGAGGGATCCCCCGTCCGCAGCGGCAGGCGGAGCGGTGGCCCAAGGAGCGTGGCAGGGGTGGTCCACAGAGCTCCTCCTGCCTGGCACCTGTGCATCACGCCACTGCTGGGGTCCGATGGCTACCCAGGCCTAGGGAGCAGTTGCCTTTAACGCTCTTGGTTGAGCATAAGCGGTTTTATTTCCTTTTCTTCTCCCCGCCAACATTGCCTGCCTTCATGGAACCACGCAGGCACTTTGGGGCTCTTTTGGGATCCCCAGAGCTGTTGGGGTCCTTGCCCTCCTGGGGACTGGACTGCCTGCAAGCGGCTGCACGCTGCCCGCCAGGATACGGGCTGCCCCGCACCCCTGGGCTACAGGGACGGTTATGAGGAGCTCCCACCACTGGGAATCGGCCCACATGCTTCCAACCTGCACCACAGACCTTCCACCTGGCAGGTGGTGGTCACTCTGTCACTCCGTCCCACCATCGCCCCGTCCCCCTGCTGTCTCCTGGCTCTGCTCCGGCTTCCACAGCCCAGAGCAGAGGTTGGGGAATGGGAAACCAGAAGTCACCCAGCTGCGTGGGAGCCTTCACTGGGGGCACTGGAGCAGCTGGAACCCCATGTTGGAGCCGTGACACTGCCCCGCCACGTCCCTTGCTGACCCTGACCCATGGGATCGCTTTCTCCACCAGCATCAGCACTCACTGAGCCCCCAGCCCTGCTTGTCAGCAGTCTGAAATTTGGGTCTCTTGTTCTCACAAAGCCTGGGAGATGTTAGTGCTTCTGGGACCTCACCTCCTCCCTTGGTGGTGGCCAAGGTGACTCGCCAGCTTCCCACGCTGCCAGCAAAGCTGGTGACTGCTCAGGAGGCCAGTGTGGTCACCTCCATCTCCTTCCGCTGGGAAACCACACTACCAAAAGTCTTTCCATTTTCTGAAATAACAGGGAAATTGTGGCAGCCCTGCGAAATTCTCAATGCAGTACATGGGCCAAAAATCCCCGTCACTGAACTAAGGAGGAGAAAGAAATTGTTACCGTCTGGAAGTACCCAGAGGGAAGCAGAGCGGGTGGAAAGGACGAGGACTTACAGACCAGCTGGCCTAGATAGCATCGCTTGTGCCACGCACCGATTTGTCTTAACAATAACCCTCCCAGCCATAGGACAGTGGGAATTATTTCAGGTCTTTCCATAGGAAAACATCCTAAGTGGTTAGTTGCTAGTCTGCAGCTGGGGGGGATCTTTTTTATTATTTTGTTTTCCATTCATGCAAGAGACTTTTCAATTCCCTATTTAAATGAAGCAACAACTGTGATGAGTCGATGATGAGTCACCAGGCCAGGAAAAAGGCTGCAGGAAGGCCGGACTATTTATAAAATGTAAAAGAAAGAAAGGAAATATATTCTAGATGCAGATAGATCTGGAAAGTGACTCCAACTTCTTTTGTGGGATTGTGTATTCCTCGGCACCAGACAGCAAGCTTCCCGGGAAGGAGGGGGGAAGCACTGGTGGGGCGTGCGTGCTTTTTTGGAAAGGATGCCTTGACGGAACAGCACGCGCCGCAGAGCCCTCTGGGCACTCAGGACAGCTCTGAGGGCCACGGCCATGCAGCCAGGCTCCCCCTCGTTCACCGCCTTTGCACCATCTCCTCGTGCCGGGAGGGAGGTATGGCAGCCCCAGCTCTCCGCCGCCACGGCACAAGCACTGGCTGCGTGCGCCGTGGCAACTCATGGCGAGGAAGGTTGGGTACTGCCGTGTGAGTCACTGCTGCTGCCGGTGGTGCAGATGTGGGGCTCCACCAGGCTCAGCGGTGGCGGAGGCGGCTGGAGGGGCTTCCTCCCCCGTGGTCTCTGCTGGCTCCTCTGCCGGGAGGTGATGGGCCATGAGCAGGAAACTTCTCCATGGTTCAGCCCCTCCAGCTCTCGGCTCATCCGGCTCACACCACCGTACCACCAGGTGGGATGCAGAGGTGCCACTGGGAAACACACACAAAAAAGGCTATTTGGCTGGCAAGGGAATTACTGAGTGAGCAAACTGGCCGAGGTTGTCCCACAGTCTGGAGGTACCACTGCCTGACACTGGGCTTGGGGAGTGGAAAGCAACGGAAGCTTCACCCCCACCAAACACTGCCAGAGCTGTCTCCAAGAGCACGTGCAAGCAACATGGCGTGGCCTCCTCACACAGCTGACCATCGCACGTCTCCCTGGGTTTTGACAGTTAAATTCTGGATAATTGGAGCTGCTCTGGGATGCAGTTGGGCAGGGGCAGAGGGAAGGACCCATTGCCAAGAAGGCAAAGAGCACCCAAGGTCTTGAAAATCCCACCTGCAAAACATGATTGATGTCTGTCAGATGGGGTTAGACCACGCCAGTACCGGATGCTTTTGGAGCAGAGGGGTCTGCAGCCCAGGTCATTCGTGTGGCCAACACAGCGTTGATGTCACGTCCCTGTCCTGTGCTCACATCATCCCTACTTCCGACACTTGGTCAGAATCCAAAAGCCTGTCATGAAACCATGTCATGGCACGGTTAAACAGGTGCTTAAACAGAACACATGGACTGGAAGGTCATGAGCCTTCTTTATCGCTTTAGACACGGATTATGTGCTGGTGGCTTGATTCGGCGCTCGCTGTTCTCATCCAGGACACAGTTTGATGCTGATGTTCAGCGCATGTCCCACTTTGTGGGGTACGTGCACACCTAATGACATTTAACATGTTTAGGAGTTTATTTAGGCTCCAGTTTCATAAAGCACTGGATTGGGGGAAGGAGGAGGATGGATCTTTAGTGTTTAAGTGATAATTTCTCTTGACTAAGCGTACACAAGATGAAAAATGGTCAGTGCTGTTTGCACACCATTTCAGGCTTTGAATGGACAGCAGTTCAATGAGTAAATTGTGTGAGCTGGGGGACAGCTCCTCAGCTAGTGCGTCTTTAAAGAAACCACCAAAATCAGCATGTTTCTGGGGGGAAATCAAAGTGATACCTCACTCGAGGAAAGTTAGTTTTGTCTGTTAGAGTTAAGAGAGTTGGCTGCCCGTGTTACCCACAGTCTTTAAGGAAAAACAAAAGGGGGGGGCACCCAATCTGTATGTGCTTAAAGTATTGTTGGTGTTAGCAGGTAACAAGAAAAGAAAAAGAAAAACACTCCTGCGAGGTTGTTTCGGTGGCTTTTACCACCACCATCAATGGAAACTCTGCAATGAAGTATTAATGGATTTAGTTTTGCGACACTGGTGCTGGGGAGGAGGAGAATTCCTCAGCAGCGTAACATGTGCTGTCTTGGCTTCATCATGTTGTGTCTAAGAAATACAGGCCCTGCCTCCTGAAAGCTTTAAGCCCATGTTCAAAGCCATTCCAACACTAAAGCAAACTTGTAATTGTCCTCAAAGGTGGTGTTTTCTGGAATCACTTAAATAAAAATAAGGAATTGGTCCGCTTTATTTCTGTGTGTTGGTAATGTACTTGGTTGGCTTAAATAGGCTATGAAATACACCATTTCTTTTACTCGGGTAGTGCTGTTGTGGCACACAGTGTGCGATGGCTGGGAGCTCTTGGGAAGGCACTGCCTTATCCCGCAGAGGCTTCGCAGGGCTTGCTGGGTCTGGCATCTTCAAACTAGGTTTCAGAAGTTACGGTATCTGCTGGTCCCCTTTGGTGCCAGGCTGGACAGCCCGCGGTGGTCACGCCTGCAATTTGGAGACAAAGCTTGGTGTCGGTATCTGATGGGCGATGATTTAGGGTTTCTTTCTCCTGGATTCTCACCTGCCCGTCTCGAGCTCTGAGCCTTAGGTATTTTGTTACTCTGTGAAAGCTTCGGTTCTTGTCTTACTGACAACTGCACTAGACATGCTTGGCAGGGAATTTCATTTTTGGAGGAGTGTCAGTAGGACTGAGCATCACTTGGGTTTAAGGCTGTGGGGCAGTTCTCGCTTCCCCCTCTTCTTCCTCTCTCTTGTGGGTGTTGACCGGCCAGGCAGGAGGGAGCCGTGCCGTGTCCTCCCCGTGGTGAGCCCCTGCGCTGACACAGCTCAGAAACAGGGCTTGGGGAGGAGGAGAAGAGCAGGCAGGGAGATGGGAGGGAGGCAGCCACCCCCGCACCCACCTGCGCCGGGAACCACGGCCAAGGCACGGCCTTGCCACTAATTACTGTAATTAATACCCGTGTAACAGGAACTCTTTACAACCCCAAGCACTGATTGCAATGCAATTTCAGTGCTGGGTTTGAAGCCACAGGGCTCTCTCTTAATGTCACCAAAGTCAAATAAAACATTGCTATTAATTAACTCTTTTGCCTTTTGGCCTGTTTTTCCCCGATACTTTTTGTTTACACGCTGATACTCTCCGTTTTCCTCACTGCTGCCTATGTCTTTCTCTCTTTAATGTTTACCACCAAATTTAATCCCCCATTCTCTCCGCAGCCACTTCGCCACCGCTTCAATTTGTCCCCAGCTTCGCGGGCGCGCTGCACGAGAGGAAGCGGGATGCTTTGATACGCTGGGTCGCATTCTAAAGTTTTGACAAACACCGATATTTCCCATGGCAACAGCCCGCGTACCCTACAGCACCCAGCACAAACCTCGCTCTCGCAGGAGCAAATGTAGCTCTGCAGCATCAGCTGCTTTCTAAGCAGATGTTTAATTACAGATGAGATATGAAATGGGGTCCTGGGCCCTGGACAGGGTGGGGGAGCCCCATGGGTGTGCTGGATGCAACAAAATTAACCACTGAAATATACTGGATGTGATCTGAAACTCTGCAAAAAAAAAAGGACTTTGCGGTTTTGGCAGGACAGTAGTCGGTGGAAAAACCTCCTCCAGAAAGGCCCACCCTGTTCTGGCACCATTCTGGGTCCCACCAGGCAGCGGGCATCCCTGCCTCCCAAAACACAGGCCAGCGGGTTTCAGATCCGGGCACTTGCAGCCTGAGACGTTGTCGCATTGAACTGAGCAGTGGTCCGATGGGGGGATTTTCAAGGCAGCCCAGGACGTGCCGCCATGGGAGCTGCAGCCCAGCTCTCCGGCTTTGGTTTGCCTCCTGGCTGGCCAGGGTCGGAAATTCAGCCACGCCATGCTGTTTTCATTACATCAAATTCTAAGGAGAAAACCCTCCTGATCCTAAGGCCACAGGAAGAAAATTAAATCCATTTTATTCTTTCCCCTCACCACTTCCTTAAGCTCTACCTTCCCGTACTACTGACACACCAGGGCCAGGACTGACGGAGGCAGCTTCAGTGTTTCAGTGTTTCAGAGAAAAACATATTGTAGTGTCCGTGTCGTCCCCCCCCCCCCCCCCCCCCTTCTTTGTTTTAAGAATGTCCAGAAAATATTATTCCTGATATTTTATTCTGAACAAGCACTTACACAGCTGCTTGCTGAGAGGTTTCTGAAAAAAACAGCTTTTCTACATTCTACAACTGAGAGAGTTGGGGCTGTTCAGCCTGGAGAAGAGAAGGCTTCGGGGAGACCTTATAGCAGCCTTCCAGTGCTTAAAGGGTGCTGACAGGAGAGCTGGGGAGGGACTTTTTACAAGGGCATGTAGTGATAGGATGAGGGGGAATGGCTTCAATCTGGAAGAGGGGAGATTTAGATTAGATATTGGGAAGAAATTTTTCACTCTGAGGGTGGTGAGACACTGGCACAGGTTGCCCAGGGAAGTTGTGGAGGCCCCATCCTTGGAGGTGTTCAAGGCCAGGCTGGACGGGGCTTTGAGCAACCTGGTCTAGTGGGAGGTGTCCCTGCCTATGGCAGGGGGGTTGGAACTCGATGATCTTCAAGGTCCCTTCCAACCTAAACCATTCTATGATGCTATGATTCTATGATGGTGTAAGATACATCAAGTGTCTTCTAAAGCCTCGCAAACCTGCCTTTGCAGGCGTAGTTTCAGGCAGTTTGCTATTTTCAGTGCAGGGTTAAAAGAGACAGGCCGTGCTTGTGTTTTAGCCACTGCTGTGAACGTGGGGAGCGGAGCCTGAGCTCTTTGCCCTGGGAGATGCTGACGAGTTCACAGCCACAGCTGTGGCTCCGTGCCAGCAGCAGCAACGCGGGGTGGCACATCTTAGGTCCCCTTGCTGCCCTGTGGGCTTTGTCCCCAGCGCCACCCCCATGCTTTGGGTCACACAGAGTGCCATGGGGACTGCCGGGGATTGTGCCGCGAGGAATGCTGATCCAGCAACCGCAGTGTGGAAAATGGAATTACAGGAGGAGGAGGTCCACGGGGAGCTGCTGGGGACAGGGAGGCTGTGAGGATGCCAGGGGCCTAATCGAGGTGCAGGAGCTTGCTTGCCCCAAAGAGCGGGGCTGGAGGAAGGCAGGAGTGCATGGCAGGGGGTCGGGGATTGCAACGGGTCCCCAGGGAGTGCAGGGTATGGGGTAGGAGGGGATGTCTCCAGGCATGATGACATTTTGGAGTGGTGGCTCACAGGGTTTGAAAATGTGGTTCCCTAGGACTTTGCAAAGCATAAAAACTGCAGAAAGGATGAATTTAGCTGTAACTCTGTTTCTCTCTCCAATTATAGCACTTCTAAGGAGCTTCCAGCAGAAAATGAGCCCAAACAATGTTTTTCTTCTGTTGTTTTCTTCCTCTGTGTGTTGGCATTCTCCACACATTCCTCGAGTTGACTCAGACCCTTGGGAGAGAGAGCCCGAGAGGGACGGGACGGGGCGAGCGCTGCGCCGTCTCCAGTGCAGCACCACCAAGGTCTCCACTGCTGTGCTGCCCACATTCGGCAGAGGCGAAGGCCGGCGCTGCGGTGCGCAGATGGAGGTCAGTGCCATCCCCGCTCCCATCCATCATGCACTCCGGAAAGGAGCGTAGGGAAGAAGTGTTGTTCAGAAACTGTTTTTGTTGTAGCTGCTCTTCCTTTTACCCCTTTCTGAGTTATGAAATCGAGAGCATGAACTCTTCCAGTGGGGATCTAAGACCTTCTGATGGGAGTATCTGCATGTCCTTGGCATAGGGAGCGATGGGGAGAAGACGCCTGTCAAGAAGGAAGCAGAGAATGGCAAAGGCAGGAGAAGCAGCTTCTCTTCTGCTGTTGCTGAGCCTGGAAAGCTGCCGCCTGTGGCTTCTCTAACATCACCTGCAACCTCCTGCCTCCCAGCTTTGAGGCAGATCCTGCAGAACCCATAGCTGGGTGTTGCACCTTGGCAACATCTTTGATTGATTTCCTTCTTTTTCTTCTATTTTTTTTTCCCTAGGTAATCCAAATGTATTCTTTTTTTCTTTTTTTTTTCCCCCAGGTAATCCTAAAATTAAGCAAAAAGGTGCTGAGAGGGGCTTTTGTAACACACAGCATCTGTGCAAAGCAGGTAACAGGCTGTGCTTGCCAAGGCTTCGCTCCCCATCCTCGCTGGAATTGTCTCTGCCTGCGCGTTGGTCCTCGCGAGCCACTGTGGCGAGACAAAACAGCGTTTGTCACATCTTGCTGAGAAAGGGCCTCCCCACAGCGCCCAGACCTCCTCCTGCAGCTCTGAGCGCGCAGCCTGGACACACGGCAGCCTCCCTCCTCCCCTCCCGTTTGCCATGTGACGGCCCGTTTTGCAATTCGGAAGAAAATCAGAGAAAAACTGCTTGTGTTAATTTTTGTTTTGGCATTAGAAAGGCAAATTGCAATTCTCAGCAGATTGGACTGATTTGATGAAATTCTGAGTGGTTCCCGCGCTGATGGCAGTACTTGAGGTAACTCAGAGCAAGCCAAAAAAATACTGCTTTACTGACAAATCTGGAAGTTTTACTTTTCAGTCCCTGTAGCTGCTCTGAGGATTTCTTCTTTTTTTTTTTTTCCAAAAAAAAACCCAAACCCTCCACTTTTCTGACTACGAATATACTGATTTGAAAACAAAGCCATAAACTATGAACTCACCCATCCTTAGACCTTGGTGTCTGGGACACGGCCACGGTATTTTGGAAAGAAGGTCACTCTGTTTCATGAAATGAGTTTTTCATTAGTCAAAGCTGACAAAAAGCCTCCGGCCTGATTCTTATCACTCTCCTGGAGTTTCCAAGGACATTTAGAAGATCATAAATACAACAAGAGCCTTTAGGAAAGTTTGTTACAGAGGAAGTTTTTAATCTATGGTTGACCTCCAAAGGCATGAAGAGCACTGATAATTATATGGATGCCTGAGTTTGCAGAGTTAATTGTCTAGTAAAGGCTGTGCTAGTAAAAGATGAAAAGGCAGACCTTCACACACCCCAACAACACTGATTTCCCTGCCATTGCCCTGCTGGAGCAAATTTAAGCCAGCACATAAGCAGCAAGGAGGGTTGTTCAGCGAGAGTGGTGCAGCCCGTGGGGGAGGTGGGAACCTTCAGGGCAATCCAGAGCCCCACAGCGAGGGCTGCACCCCTCTCGGTGTACAACCCAGGTCACCCCACCCAGTGTTTGCAGCTCCTGATGCTGAGCCTGGGCATGGTGAGGCACTGGACCAGGTTGTCCAAGGAAGTTGTGGATGTCCCATCTCTGGAAGTGTTCAAGACCAGACTGGATGGGGCTTTGAGCAACCTGGTCTAGTGGGAGGTGTCCCTGCCCATGGCAGGGGGGGTTGGAACTAGATGATCCTTAAGGACCCTTCCACCCAAACCATTCTATCATTCTATGATTCTACGATGTCTCCAGCAGGAACTGGTGTGGGGACACATTGGCCCCAGCGTTGGGCGCTTGGGATTTGAGACGGCTGTGCTGGTCAGTGTTGAGCAGTGTGGGAGACAGCTGCAGCCTGCCCGGGGACAGAGCCTGTGATGTTCCTCTGTGCACACCCGGACCCCAGCCCACGGACTGCATTGCCTGGATAAACGCTGGAGCCGCTGGAGTGGCAGCGAGGAGGGTGTGCTTGCTCTTTCCCTTTCACATTGGTCACCACATACCTGGAAAGGCCAGCTCTGGAGGGTGGGAGTGAGCCAGGACACCCTCCTGATGACAACTCTGCATCTTGTGTAGGTGCTCCTAAATGGCACACACAGGGGGGATCCTCCCCCCAGGGATGCCATCAGGAGCACTTTGTCCATTCCCTGCTGCGGGGCTTTACTTGCCCAGCTCTTCCCTTCCTGCCATGGAGAAGAATTGCTGGTGGCTTGCCCGCTACCAGCTATCGCCTGGTGGGCTTCCCTGAGAAATGTGGGCCGCAAGGCTGGTTCTTTTTGGGCAGAAGGTGGCCTAGGACCAAATCTGCAACCTCCTCTCTGTGCGTAAACTGAGGCGTTGCTGCGGAAAAAGCTCTGCCAGCACCTACAGCAGAGCTTTGGAGAGAAAATGACTTTGTCTGGCTGTGGTCAGCGCTCGGCAGAGTCTGGCTGAAGCAGCCTCTCTGGGAATTTCAGCCCTGTCCCAGCCATCTTCAAATCCCAGGAGAGCTGACCTGGGAGGGGAGCACCACAAACCGTGGCGCTTCTTAGCAAGCACCGGAGTTCATGACGAAGCTCCTGGTGAACTCAGTGCTCCTGGACACGTGGATGCCCACAGTGTGCTGAAGGAGCCGTTCCCCACCTCGTGGGCAGCCGCCTTCAGCCTGCTGCAAAATCTGGCTCTCCTCAGCGCAGAAATTGGAGCCAGGTGGAGCAGTGGTTCAGGCAAAGGACAATTATTTTTTCCTTTTAGGCCCATAGACTAAGCAGAAATTCATCTTGTGCTGCAGATGATTTTGTGCGTTCCTTCTCTGCAAATATACCTGTATCCAAGAACTGAGCCGCGGCTTCTCTGTGCCAAGAGTAGTCCACAAACAGCACCTGCTGCCCTTCTGTACCGGGAGTGAATGCCCTAAAATAAACAAGTGAAAAATAGGGGAAGAGAAAAAGAAGAAGCTTGCTCAGAGGGAATGTCAGCTGATAAAGTGACAAATCCATTTGCTAACGTAACTTTTACAACCCCTGAGAACCTCAGCCAAAAATTAAGCAATTCCCTTGCTTTGCTCTGGTGCCAAGTGACTTTCAATCTGCACCATCTACATTAGCTCATATGAAGCTCCCCTACTACTGCTCTGTTGATAGAAGAATTTTAAAGCCCAACTATCCTGGTGTTTTAAATTTGAATTACTGTGGCATTTACTGGTGTGGCTGGCAGAAAGCACCAGCCTATGCAGCTTGCTTTTGTTCTTTATTTTTCTTTATTTGCATGTTTTAAGATTATTTCTTTGCCCAATCAGTGACACTGGTGATGGTCACCTTTATTTCAGCTGAAATGTGCGTGTCCTAAAACCTACTGGAGAGACAGCTGACGGGCTGAGTCGCTTCTCCTTTTGGGTCCTCTATGTGCCATCTGCCACAACCTGGTGCCACTACCCCAGCGGGAGGTGACGTGAGTCAAGGCTTCTCTGGTCAGGAGTAACCAGCCTTATGTGGTCAGCATGGATGGGTTTGTAATCACATGCCTTCGGTCCTCAGCACTTAACGGAGCTAAAATGTCTCACCACAGCTGATGTGAGAGTCGGTGTGACCCACTGCATCCCGCCGGGGACTCTTCTGGTCGGCTTTGGCTCTTTTATATGGTGCGGGGCACATCTTTGCACGCATTTATGTGCCCTTCATAAACATCATGTAGGAACAAAAGAACAGGTAGGGTATGTACAAAAGGAGATACCAGCACTTCCTATAAAAATGCTAATGCTGCTTCAGGCCTCTTGAGGGTGTTCAGTGATGTGCAATAAATTACTTTTACATGGCTTTGTGAGCAGTTGTAAATTTAACACTGTTTTCAAGGAGCAAGAAGTGTCTCTATAATCACAGTCAAGGAGATGGAATGAAAACCTTTCCAGCCAGCAAGCATAAAAATATCTGGCCTTTACCTTTTGAGCCTTCCTTATAGTGTTTGAAATCCAGTTAAACCTCTGTACCCAGGAGAAAACTAACACAAATAATGACAGAGAGATTGATGCTAATGCTAGGCAAGGGAGAGAGCCTCTGTCTCTTCAAACACATTTAGTTACCTTTCCTTCTGTAATAATCAAAGGAATGTTCTAAAAATGTTAGATTATTAGAGGTAAGCTCATCTCCTGACTCGTTATTTGTGATACTCTGCTCCAGCGTAATGAACATAAGTGATGAGCTGCTGTTTCTGCCAGATCTCCTGGGTCTACCTGCATGAAGCGTTGCAAGCAAACTGCTCTTCATTTGTAAATTGGAAGTGGAAAAGGTCGATGGGTAGAAAGCTGTTAATAGGTCAGAAAGAACAAGCTGAGGTCTAAAAAGCCCCCTGAATTTAAGTGGAAAGCCTGGGTCCCCTTCTCTTCCAAGCCGGCCCCCACGATGGGATGGATAAAGTCAGGTCTCTGGGGTGTCATCAGGAGACACTTCTGCACAGATCCCGAGCCTCAGATTTACCTCGCTGCAAAACACAGGTGCCCCAGGACTGACCCAATATTGCTGGAAGAAAAGAGCTCAAGGACTGGAATTCAAGTTCTAGAGAAACCAGAGGCTTTTGCAGGGGGCTGCAAGATGTATTGAGGTAATTTAGGAATTAAGAACTGGTTAAGCTTTCTTGTGTGGAGATATTTGTTGTGCAAGAAGGTAGGAGTTTAACTAGTAATTTCATTTATTTCTGATTTGAAAGACAAAAATTCCCTTACAGAAAATGAACTGTTCTGGGACTTGAGCTGCTGCTGACATTGGCAGGTGATGGATGGGAGCTCCTTCCTATGCCCTGCGGCTGGACTGCCCCGCGATGGATGTCTGCTCAGGAGAAGCTAATGAGCCCTTCAGACTAGCAGGCACCATCAGGCCATCTAGTTCAATACACTGTATTTCAGACCATTACATCCCAGCTGGTTATCCTTGAACTGAGCTAAATCTTGCGCTTGACTCCAGTATTTGGTGAGAGACATCCACTACTGCTGCAAGACATGGTCAGCAGGGGGAAATCCCACCAAAGCTGTTGGTAGCATGTTCCAGCCATTGCCTGCCTTCACATCACTCCGTGGTCTGGCTCCAGGCCACTGCCTTTTCTACCAGGGACTGAAGAGGCTCCTGAGACCTGTTTTTACCCTTGGATAGGGGTGGCTGGCCGAAAACGCGGGATCTTGCCATGCTCTAGTGAGGAGAGATTGCCGAAGGAGTGAAGTATTTTTGGTGCAGCCTGGGTTTGTTTAGAGATATATCCCAAAGCCTGTGCCTCCCCCCGGTTTGGGGGCAGGCTATCTGCCCAGTCCCTGCTGGGATCTCCCTGCACACGCTTTTCCTGTTTGCATTGCTCCAACATCAGCTCTCCTCCCAACGTGCAATTCAACGTTCTTGTTTTAAATTTGTCCCTCACTCTGATTCCTTCTGAAGTTGTTTGGGACCTATACTCTTTCGTCCTTTAATATTTCATTCACGGTTTTGCTTCCTCAGAGGAAATATAGATTTAAGCACTCTCTGTACCCCACCATGCTGGGTCTCAGACATATACGCCTTCTGCCGAAACAATTAGGTACTGAATGTGGTCCTCGGGCAGTCTGAGGATGCAGCATCTCCCAACACGAGGACTCCAATGTCCTCAAGCCCGTGCTTGGCTTTTCTATGGGAATTCTGATCTGAAACTGTTTGGGATGGGTTTTTTTCTGACAGCGTTGGTGAACCTTACCCTTGTTCTCTCATTAAAACGTTCCCAAAGAGGCAGTCAGAACAACAGGAAGGTCCCAGCACTGTCACTGCTCCTCGTCCTATGTGACTCCTGCCTCCAGCTGCCGGGGATGTGGCACGGCAGAGGCCCAGGGTGTACCTGGCATGGAGCAGGAGCCACGGTAATCTGGCTGCAAACGAGGTGCAGCTTTTGTTTCAGGGTCACCAGCACCCTGGGGACAGGCTGTGACCAACAAACTCCTTTCACATGGGCTGTTGGAAGTGAATTTTTGGTCGTGCTGCCTGCAGAGCCGCCTGCTGCTGTCTGACACACCGACAGGCGACGCGCCCCTCTGCTCCCCGGCTACAAGGTCCTCTGCGACTTCATTTTTAAATCTCTTTTACACCCGATTTTGCCTCGCATGTAAATCGTACCAGAGGGAGCCTCCGGCTGAGGCCAAGCTCTGCAGCAGTGGCTTTCCTGCTCCCTGGCAGTGCATGGCCCCCGAGGGCACGGGGATGAGCAGCGGGAGTGCAGTCCTGGCGAGCCATGGGTATATGTTTTCTCCCGGACCTCCCATACAACTCAAGGGTACAGGTAAAACGAAGTAAGTGTGACAAAACATCTGGCTGCATCCCATACGCGGCGCTCCGTCTGCTGCGGTTCCCAGAAGCACGTGCTTGCATGGAGGACTGCATTGGCTTCTGGCTCGGTCCTCTCCGTTTGCTGTCAGGATGATGGAGCACCTTGTTAAGGATTTGCCTGTGGCTTGTAAAATCCCCCCCAGAGATGGGGGAGCACGTTTGCCCTCACTAGATCCTCCATGCAAGCGGTCTTGGCGTGTGCGGTGGGATTGAGGTAGTTTATCCCACTTCCACGACAGGCTGCCGGCATCCCGGGAGGGGAGGCTAAGCGGACTTCCAGTGTGGTACCCGACCCTGCGGCCACACAAAACGGGTACCCGGGAGCGGGAAACTTGCTCTCCTCATCACTAACGTCCCTGGGTGAGCCAGCGCTGAAGGAGCTTGTCAACACTGAGGGTGCAAAGCCTGGAAAGCGCTGGACGAGCATCCCTGCACAGTTCCTGCCTGGGAGACAGGAGGATGAGTGCCAGTTCCCGGGAGCTCCCGGGAAGGCAAGGCTCAAGCTGCAGGCAGCGGGACCCCTGCCTCCGCGGACATGGGCAGCCTGCACAAAGCTCTGTTAGGAGCCGGCAGGATGCCCAGCCCCAGGGGCCCCGGTCTGGCCAGTGTTTACCGATGTATTTACTGCTTCTCCCTTTGTGTGTGCAGTAATCCTCTGCCACGTTGTGGCTGGCTGTACCTCTTTTTTCCAGGGAAAGTAAG
The DNA here is from genome assembly GCA_008711295.1 of Anarhynchus alexandrinus. NCBI lineage: Eukaryota > Metazoa > Chordata > Aves > Charadriiformes > Charadriidae > Anarhynchus > Anarhynchus alexandrinus. The sequence goes on from VUYV01000107.1 coordinate 848,019, forward strand.
CACACATCAATGGTTGAATAATACTACAGTACAGGCATTGCTCCTGCTCCTTTAGTAGCTGCTCTGGGGAGAAAACATTGAGTACCCCCTGCAGTTTGTTTTGGTGCTTTAATCTAATGTGAAGTGTCATTCTCCGTGGACACTTTGCATACCCCTTCTAGAAGAAACAGACCATATTATCATGAAGTCAGCTGCACCACATTTAAAATGTCACCGTGTTAACTGGGCACCCGATCTAGACTGGAAGGCTTGGAGTTTATGTGGGCCAGTCCCTTGGGCTGTTTTTAAATATTGAGGTCAGGATCCCATTACACTGGTGCATTAACATCCATAAATCTCTGTGGGTGACAGCCCTGGGTTTCGAGCTCAGTGCCTGGCTCTTTAGACACACCGAGCAGCCAAGAAGGGCTGGGGACTTAGAATCATAGAATGGTTTAGGTTGGAAGGGACCTTGAAAATCATCTAGTTCCAACCCCCCTGCCATGGGCAGGGGCACCTGCCACGAGACCAGGTTGCTCAAAGCCCCATCCAGCCTGGCCTTGAACACCTCCAGGGGTGGAGCTTCCCCAACCTCTCTGGGCAACCTGTGCCAGTGCCTCACCACCCTCAAAGTGGGTTTCTTCCTGATATCTAATCTAAATCTACCTCCCAGTTTGAAGCCATTCCCCCTCATCCTATCACTACATGCCCTTGTAAAAAGTCCTTCCCCAGCTCTCCTGTAGCCCATTTAAGTACTGGAAGGCCACTATAAGATCTCCCCAGAGCCTTCTCTTCTCCAGGCTGAACAACCCCAACTCTCTCAGTCTCTCCTTAGGGGAGAGGTGCTCCGGCCCTCTGATCATCTTTGTGGCCCTCCTCTGGACCCTCTCCAACAGGTCCATGTCTTTCCTATGTTGGAGGCTCCAGAGCTGGATGCAGTACCCCAGGTGGGGTCTCACCAGAGCAGAGTAAAGGGGAAGGGGAAGAATCACCTCCCACATGGCTGGGGAAGGTGGGTTTTTGACACTTTCCCCAAGATTACAGAGTTTTGTGCACACTTTGCTGTTCACTGCAGCACCTGAGAGCATGGTGAAGGAGTTTCCATCCCATGGATCACATGTGGTGTGGTTCTGAGTGTGCCGTGGCCAAAACGCCGGTCCCAGCCCTGCAGAAGCTGATGCTCACAGCCCAGCTGGCACGGACCTCTCTGCACGCCCCATGTGTGCACTTGGCTCTGAGCGGGAACGCTCGCTCCTGGGCCGATAAATACCTCTCCGTTTCTCCAAGGGGATTAATTTTACAGGTGTCCACAGTAACAGTGCAATTCCCTGTGTGCAGTTGTTGTCCAGGGAATTTAGAGGGAACAGAAAGTGCTCAGGCCCTGCCACGAGTGGACCCCAAGTGCTGGCATTTTTATTTATTCCTTTCTTTTTAATGTCCTGCGGCCTTACTGTATTTTACAGTCAGTAAAACCCTGGCAAGGCTGCACGACTGGTAGCCGCTACATTCTGCTTTTATTGCCTGCTACATAGCACACTCTTTCCAATCATTGTCTTCTGCTGCCTCCCCACCAAAGGATCCTCTTCGACTTTAGGGATTTATCTGCCCGTGCTCCTTGCTCCCAACTTGTTCTCAGACCTCACATCTGTTACACCAGTCACCTCCACTGCGTCCTGCAGATTCTGCTGATGTTTAAACGTTTCTAGCAGGTAACCAAGAGAGAGGGAGAAGAAGCCAAGACACACACAGAGCAGCAGGAGTTGCTGCCCCGCGTGGATGTCGCTGCTGGCCTAAGCAGAAGGCGACGGGCACTGCAGCACCTTGGGGATGCTCTGATGGGGACTCTGCCCAGGCTCGAGTGTCTTCAGTGCAGCTGCTTGGCCCCAAACCCTCCTCTTCTCCGTTCCTTTTCTGTTCCCCTGCAGGAGCACAGAGCCTTCCCTCCCCACTCGCAAGCGCTGAGCTCCAGTGGGGGTCTGTCCTGGTGGCAGCCCGGAGCATCAGGTCCCGCAGGGGTCGAGCGCTTTGCCCGCTGTGATGCTGACCATCGCTGGGCTGTGATCTCATTGGCAAGTTCTCCCGGTCTCTCTGCCTTCCCGCTGATGTAACTTTTGGCTCAAATTTTCCTCGAAATTCTTATCAGGCCACAGCCAGATGCTCTGGGTGGTGTTCCTGGTTCTGCACCTGCAGGCACACAACCCTACGCCCTACAAAGACGGGGCGCATGGCGGCTGGTGACCCCCCAGATGACAACCCCAGGGCAGTGGGGGGACGGGGCAAATGTTGTCACCACCCAGTTGTGTGCTCCGGTTGCTGCAGTCCCCTCTCAGCTCAGTCCGGATCCGGGACCCACCTGGGCTTTGGCGCCTCAGACCTCAGGATTTTGTTTTCTCTTTTGATATGTTTTGAAGTGCCACATCCACTCGTGCAACCGTGCAGCGGAGCCCTGGCAGCTCTCCCTTTTGCAAGCTTTTCCACATACGCAGGTATAGGTGCACAAAGCTAGGTCAAAAAAACCCAACAAACAAACAAAAAAAGGAGCTGCGTTTTATTTTTCTGGCAAGTTAAAATCTGTTCTAGTGAGGTGCAGGGGATGATGATTTTCCCTGCAATTTGATTAAGGGTTTACAGGTTTTTTAATCGTAGCATTATTTTCACTTGCAGGCCTTTAAAGACTACATGCAACACCCCAAGTTAGGCACCAGGACGAGGGACCAAAGAGCTGAGACACCTTCTATTGTCTGTAGTTAATGTTGAAATCAAGAAGGACAATTACATGAGTATGAATTCACACCACCTACATATAATAGAGCAATCGAGAGGATAACCTAAGGGACAGCCAAGCTTTTTTCACCTAGACAGGGATTTCAGCCCTAGCAAAGGGCTCCATCTCTCAAGAGAAGAGGAAAACCCCATGTGTCACTTGCCAAAGGAAAGACCCAACCCACAGCAATTGAAATGGAGGGGGACAAATGGGATGGCAGGGGGAAACAGAAGACAGCCAGAGATGAAAAAAAAACCACCTTTTTATTCAAGGGAGCAGGGAAGGGACCCACAGGGTGAAAGAGATGGAGCAAGGGCCACCACCCCCCGTTCAGGGAGGTGGCAGCTTCTCGACAGTCACGCCGAGTGTGCTGGAAGGATCAGCTTACCCCTAACCTAAATCCAGTGCAGGATTATTAATGAAGTGACAAGTGCAGGATCCAGAATGACAACAAAATCCACCAAGTCTTTGGTACAGAGGCGGGCTTGAAGCCATGGGTCCTGCTCTGTCTTCTAACCTCTTCGTGCTTCCTCCAGGGAATATGACAGAAAACAGACTTGGAAAGTTTATCGAAGAGACTGAGGTGCCAAAGGGCTTAGCGGGCACCACGGTCAAATTTAACTTTAAGCACAAATGAAATGGATGGATGAAGTTTCTCACCTCGTGTGAGAAATACATGTGAGAACCGGCTTTGCAATAGCTTGGAGAGAAACAACATTTCTGCATGAGCTAAGCCCACAGAGCAGTGCCTGGCTGTAGGAAAACCCCTAGAAACCCATGACCGAAGAGATGCCTGGAGCCAGCATCCTTAGATGACCTCCCATGACAAATTCCTAGGGCTCCGGCTATTTATAAATGCCTTGATAAGGCTAGAGTTCAAGAATGCACCCACGTTTATAACTACAGAGCCAAGTCGCCCTCTCAGCCATGTTCCTCATGCCAGGGAATTCAGAGAGGGTATTTGCTATATGAGGATGCTCAAAATTGGCCCCCAAAATAATTTGGTGCAACAATATGCTGGAGAATACATTAACTCCTGGAAATCCCTATTGAGGCTAATAGCTGCGGTAGAGCTGGGCGGCTGAAGCAAATGAAACTTGTTTCTTCTCCAGGGGGGGAAGAGCTGCAGGGCTGAAGGTCGATATAATCCAGCGCAGAAGCCTAATGTGAAGGTGGTCTGTCACGAGGGCTCCTGCTCTCCCAGGACCACAAACCGCAGCTCTAACTCTTGCCCTCCTCTTCATTTGCTATTAACACTGCAAACAAAGTGCCAGCTGCAGCGCATGCCAGCCTTACTGCTTGGTAACACCGCCTTCATCGGGTTTGCTTCTAAAAAAGACGGTTACACGGGGGTAAATTAAAATAAAAAATTAAAAAAAAATCTGCCACCTAGTGGCAAAGGAATTTCTTTTCGGGAGATGCTGTTGTGAGCATGTCTTGCTGTGTCAATGGTAGTTTTCCAAAGGTATTTTCACTTAGCAAACTCTCATCTAAGTGGTATTTGGAGGGTACAGATTTTGAGAACGCTTTGGGTATTTACAGCATGTAGGTATTCACAAAACTGACTATTTGAGTGATTTGCTTCTGTTACGGAAAAGGTCCTAAAGATGCTCCTACCAGCCCAGACGAGCATTTCATGGGATACAAAATGAATTAGGAATTTTCTCCAGAATGCCCGCTAAGATGTGCCTCCCAGCCTGCAAGTCCTCTTTGAATTTCAACACTGGGAGTCCTAATCAGTAGGAAAAAATGGCTATTTGTGTTTCAGTTCTGTAAGAAAAGATATAAACCAAGCAGTCTTATCCTAAATCTTCCTTTAATAACTGAAGCGTGCTTCCCCCTGAATGTCTCTTCATGTCCCCTGGGCTGCCACTCCAACCTCCTCCACATCTGCAGCGTGAGGAGAAGCAGCACGGGCCACCCCCCAGGCTGCAGCCTGCAAAGGGGGACCCTTCAGCGAGCTGAAACAGCCATCCACCTGGAGAACCTCATGCAATGCCGTATCAGAAAGGTGCAGGGGACTTTCCCTCTTGGGAAGAGTGTTTCTGCCTCCGTATGCTCTATTGGTGGGGTGGAGAGGGAATCACTGCAGCCAGTCCTGGTGGCCGCCTTTGCTGAAGGCACCAAAAACTTGAAAAAGGGGGTAAGAATGAGCTAAAAATGTTAGAGTTGTGCACCAGGTCTTACAATGAGAAACTTCAGAATTTCAAGATTGAAAAGTGACTTGCTGACAATGCAGGAGAAGTTCACAGCTGCTACTGAGTTACTACAAAGTCAGCTTCTGAGGGCTTTTTTCATCTGGCAGAGAAAAAGACCAAACTGATGATGCCAGACAATCTTGTGTTAGTAACAAGGCATGACAACTAATTACAAGGAAATTATGAACTGGAGCAAAATACAAAGAGAGGTGCTGGAATTTCTCTGCTGAAGTCTTCAAATAAAGACTGGATATCTTCCTGGAAGTTAGACTTCAGTCAGTTTATTTGTGGCGTAAGATAATATAGTAGGAGATTAGGCCAAATGATCTGACAGTGCCTTCTAGTCTTGAAACCTGGGAATTAAGTCTTATCTTTCAATAAAGTCTTGCTGCTCAGGAGTGTAATTTGGTGTTTGGAGCCTAATTTAGGAACAAAGTGTGAGGAGCATGTGTTGAAGGATGAGCAATAAGGATAAGAGCAGTCATAGCGAGCCCTATGATCGCTGCAGGACTCAATATATTCTGCAAGTCTGAAGTTACGGGTAGATGGGAGGTGTTGAAATATGTTTCTCCTCTGCACGCTTAGACAGCTTCTGTAGAAATAGTTACAACGTGAGAAGACTGTATCCCAAAGGGGTTTCAGTTTTATTACTCCATGGGTTGCTTCATAAGAAGATGGTCTTCTCCAGGGATCTGTAGCATCCCCAATCCCCGTCCCTGCTGCCTGCTTTCACAGGAGGCTCCCTTGCAGCCTCCAAGTTGAGATATGGCTTATTTCTTAATGGCCTTGACCAACATCAGCAGAATCAGACCACCTGTGCGTAGGCAAGTCTTTCAATTTATAAAGGGGGCTTATAAGAAAGATGGAGAGAGACTTTTTACTAAGGCCTGTAGTGACAGGATGAGGGGTTTAAATAGCAAGAGGGTAGATTTAGATTGGGCATAAGGAAGAAACTTTTTACAATGAGGGTGGTGAGACACTGTCCCAGGTTGCCCAGAGAAGTTGTGGATGCCCCATCCCTGGAAGTGTTCAAGGTCAGGTTGGACAGGGCTTTGAACAACCTGATCAAGTGAAAGATGTCCCTGCCCATGGCAGCGGGGTCAGACTAGATGATCTTTAGAGGCCCCTTGCAACCCAAACCATTCCATGGCTCTACGGCTCTGCACTGACACAGCTACACACCAAGCCCATAAAGCTTAAAACTTGTTATCCGCTGGTTCTTAAGCGCTAGCTGAGTGCTGAAAACATGCCAGAAGCAGCTGATTTCTTGCACAGAATTTAAATTACTGAGCTGGTTACGGCCAAGCCAAACTGATCCTCAACCACTTGCTGGGATGTTAGACTGAAGGAGCTGTTTCATGATGCTGGTGATTTTGGGGAGATGCCTGCGGTGAGATGCCCTAAGGGGCTATGCTCACCCAACAGGAGGCCAAGGGGTTTATGACTTCACCAGCCTGGTCCAAACAGTGTCAAATCGATGTAGAGGGCTGCTCTGAGCATGTGACACGGACAGTGATGGTTTTGCTCCAGCCCGGAGGAGACAAGCAGGGGGCAGCAGAGCTGGGGGTCTCCCCTCTGCCATAGTGCTCACAGCCATTGACACACTTGTATAACCCATCCCCTCTGATTTCACCTCCTTCATATGATGGATGTAAATTGTAAAAGCGGGGCTGGCTGTGTGCAGGCTGAAAATAAAGGACTGGCTTTGTCCTCTTTAGGCACGTTTCCAGGGAAATAAATACCCCCGTTGCAGTAGTGGGGGGGAGCCCGCGGCACCGGGGACCCCTCGGCTGCTGGAGGCGTGTTGCCCCAGCCGCATGGGGGTCCTGTGAGGGCTGAGGTCCCCCTGTGGGACAGCCGACCACTGCATTTCTCAGCCAGGCTAATGGCAGGGGACAACTCGCCACTTCCGAGGGGTTTCAAGTGGGCAGCACACCCGCTCGGTGCTGGTCCATAGGCTGCCCACCTTCCCCCCTGACAGGTTAGTTAATGTCAGAGGTTTGTTTCTGTGCCAGCACGACCTCAAAATTAGGTTCCCCACCAGGAAAATCTGCTGCGGAGGAGTGTGCCACAAAAAGAGGTGACAACCTTCCTGAGGGCTCATGAAGCCTGAAGCAGGTGGTGCTCACTGGAGAGATGGCTTGCCCAGGTGCCTTGCAAATGCAGGCATGGGGTATATTTTCTTGTTACGCACCTTTCTGCAGTGAAAACTAACCCTGCTTCCCGCAGGAGTGTGTGCCCATGCGCTGAGGCCAGGGCAGAAATGCAATCCCCCTGCAAGGCTGTCCCTTGGTGCCACCCCTGTCCCATTGATCCTGCTGGTCCCTGTGCTCAGGGAGAGCAAGGGCTGTGGCTATGTGAGGTTCCACTTTGGACCTTAAATTTTTCATTAATATTACCTTGAAGAAATTATATTGGCAATTCTCCCTCTTCCAACACAAGAAATGTTTTCTTATTAATTTGGAGCTATTGATTCCTACATCAGGAAATGCTTTAGTCATCCCCTCTTCTGCTGGTAAGCGCTCTGCCATAGTCCCAATGTCTTCTAAGGAAAACCTCTCTGTCCTCAAACCATGGCTCTTCCCAGCTGGGCACCCTCTGCAAGAACCGAACCAAGGGGACAAATGGCACAGTTTGTTTTTTTTGGGGGGGGCTCCTCCCTCAAGCTGCTCATTATCAAGGTTTTCTTCCTAGAAATATCCCACAGCTCAAATGGAAGTGGTGGGATCGAGAGAAAGGTCCTTATAGAAATGTGACTGATGATAAATGGTGCCTCTCAGCCTTTAAAATCCATGAGATTGTACGCAAGAGCAATACCCACCCCGAGCCACGCTACCTCCAGCCATGCCTTCGGAACCCAGCAAATGACCGCAGGCAAGTATGCCCAAACTCATCTTGGCATTTTCCTGTTGGAACATACCCCCCCACCACCACCTTTTTACCCACCAAACCCCTTCAAAAGTAGGCCCACACACATCTGCTCGGAATGCTGTCTTTTATTTTGGAAGAGGCCCGAGGAGCTGCTGGTGCACTGTTAGCAGGACAGACCTAGTGCCGATGGGGAGGAGGCACGTGGCAGAGGAACGACTGTGCCCGGGTGCTGCTCCCTGCTGCGGCTCAGCGGCTCAGGAGACAAGGGTAGCATTTGTGTGCCGTTTCGATCTTCACGACATTGTTGGATCCCAGTGAGTAGGTCACCTCGTCCTCGCGCACCCCCAGCGGCAGGCTGATTTCCTTCGTGATGTTTTTGTAGTTATATACCTTCCCTTGTGTGGTGGTGTGCTCCTCCTCATGCTCCGCTAACACCTTCACCTTCCCGTCTTTCACCGTTACAGTGACTTCCTTGGGGACAAAACCCTCCACATCCACCAAAGCCAAAAGCTTGTGATCATGGGAAGAGTTCAACATCCTGTTAAGTTGTCTTTGCATGCTGGAATAAAGACAAGAGGACAGCCTTTCAGTGCAGCTTAGAGAGGAATGGGTGGACCACCTCAAGGACAAGAGAAGTAAATAGGAAACTATTGGATCCATCTTCATGCTGATGCACAGCACTTGGGGTGATGTCTCCACCCTCAGAAGGAGCTCCCACCTGCATGCCACAGCAGTCAGGAGTATTCCAGTGTCCCCTCTTGGGATAAGGCAATTGTGGGGCTGAAAAGTGCTTTCACCTAAATACAGAGAAGCCAGTGCTCCTCTTTCACAGGTACACACACCCATGAAGCCATGTGTGTCCGTCTTATGCCTTGTCCTACATTTTAAATGGATAGATACAACAGATCACAATTTCCAGTTAGGAGTTTTGTTTAAAGCAGTCAGTGGATAGGAAACACATCTGGCAAAAAAAAAAACCAACACCCCAAAATGCTCCTGCAGAGCTGGGCTAGAGGCTCACTGAGCCATTAAAATGATTTCTAATACTGTCAAACAGAGACTCTGCTCAACCAGAAGGCTGGCTCTTATTCAAAACCATTTGTAAAGTAGACAATGGAAGGGTCACCTCAGTTATAATAGCTAAATCGGACACAAGGCACCAAATTAAAAAGATAATGGGTGTGATGGAAGAGGAAATAGGGCAAGCAATGAGGAAACTGGCACGACCGCTAACGTGAGAAGTCCCTAACGAGTGGTTCGTTAGCAAGCTACACCCATTTCAGCCATCCTACTTAAAGCCTGCAATGGTTTGACCTGGTGTGGTGGTTTTGGATTGTGTTTTTTGTGTTCTGTGAGAGCTGGCTTTTTCACCTGCCTGTTTGGCCTTTTTAATATTGCTGGCTGAAGGAGAATAAATGTGCTGGGAGAGTTGGTCCTTCCCAGCACTTCTTGTGGGAAAAGGATGGCTGAATTCCCTGGTGAGGTGGGCAGAAATCCTGCTGTGGTGTGGTTTCAGATGGCAGTGGTATGGACTTGTGCTCAAACCAGCAAGTTGTCCGAAGCGTGGCAGGGCTGGGGAGCCTGGCGCCCAGGGACACTGTGCCACGGCCCATCCTGAGACCCTCCCCAGCTTCCATTCAGACTGAATTTCCATTCCTTCACTGGGTTTTTGGTGTGTAGTGATCCTGCAAGGGGATGCTACTCCTGCCCAGCTCTGGTACCCAATGCATTGATGAAAATCTGGACAGAAGACACCAGTCCTGTAACACCTGGGATCTGAAACCTGCTGCTCGACAGCCCTGTGTGAGCTGCAGCTACTGGGTAAGTCTAAAGTAATCTCACAGCATCTTTTGGTTTTCCTGAAGTCAGTGTAAAATTAACCTGGGGTCAGGCTTTTTTCCTTTTTCCTCTAACTTTATTGTACCCAGTAGATAACCCACATGGCAGACTGTAGGATGATGCTTGCTGCTCTATGGGTAGCAAAGATGTCACATTTTTAATGGCCAAGATGAAGGTCTCATCATCTCCTGGCACAACACAAGAGGACTCGAACAGAAGCTTGAGTTTGGGGAGAAAATACCAATGCCACAGATGCAGCAAGAGACTCCCACTGCTGCTGATGATCAAAGGACCTTTCAGCCCTTCTGGTCTCTCAATGTTTGGTTGTGCCTTAACGCAAATGGTACCGTTTTATCATTCAAAAACTCCCTTCCTATAGGGCTACCTTTGGGTTTTTACTAGAGTCAATCCTGAACTCCATTAACAAAATAAAATCCTCACACCAGTGGTCAAAACGGAGATGTAGAAATCCTGACACTTATTGCTTGTGTTATAGTGAGGTGGGAAAATATGGACAATAGGACTGTGGTGCATCGGTGCCGCACCCCACTGCATTCAGGCACGTTTTGGCTACTGATGAAGATAATTACATGCTTAACAGACTCAAACTGAATTTATGTTGAAGACGGACTTTGTTCCACTGCTGAACAGCTTTGGATCTAGTCACGTACTTTACTTTAGATGCAGTTTGTGAGATGATTAGTGTCACAACATCATAGTCCAAATCCTTTCCACCACAGGCGCTGCCTGCGTGGCTCCTCTCAGGCTGCCTGGCTGAACAAGCTGTGCCTTCCTCTTCCTCTTTCAACTAATTTCTCTGAAAATGGCTGTTTCTCTCCCTGCCTATCTGTTTCCACCATTGCTCCTGACACCAGTACCCAAACCTCCCTTCATCGTGGCTTAAAGGATGCTGATGCCCATAGAAAGCAGGTAAATATCTGTTACCTGCCCAGTTCTCTCTCCACGTCCAGCCTTGCGGTGAGGGCCCGTCTCTCCCAGGGGCAGGGGTCAGGCTGGCACAGGCAGCAGGGATGGGGGGCCGGGCAGGACACGGGCAGCTCCTCGCGGAGCTGCTGGAGGTGCATGTCCAGGTGCCTCATCTGCCTCTGCATCTCTCTCTCTGCCTGCCTCAAATGCCGCTCGGCGTCTTCCCAAATGTGGTCGTGCAATGACATCGTTGTGCTGCAAAGCACATCAGGGCACGAGCGCGGCCGTGGCAGTCTGTGCTCGTGGCGGGGGGGAAAAATTGCCTCGAGAGTTTCGTCTGGAGGTGAGTGTGTGAGAGGAGCTGCAGGTGCTCGTGCAGCCTTCCAGCAGGTACGTTATGACATCACGGGGGCCGCTGACACGTCACAGCTCCACAGTTGCCGTGGGAAGTGCAGTCTATGCACAGCCGCACCCCCCCACTGCACCTCCCACCCATGCACCAAGGGAGTCTGTGGCAGGGGGACATGCTGGGGACCTTGGGACATGGCGGGGGGACGTGCGCAGTGGCCGGGCAGCGGAGCCACGGGCCACCGGGAGCATGACTGAGGTGTGGTTTCATGCACAACATTGTTGCTTCAGCATGGCTGCCCATGCCATCTCCCTCTCTGCTGCCCCGGCGCACCAGCGCAGAGGGAACGCAAGCCGCCCCTCCCAGGGAGGAATCACCACGGACCAAAGCCCCAGTCTCCACTCAAGATTTTAAGCATGGTCTCTCCTCTTGAAACGTGTGGGGATTCCCCACTGCCGGGTCCTGACCACAGCTGCCTTGGGAGAAGGGAATCGTGCGCCTGGCAGAGGGCTGCTGCCAACCTCTGCAGGACTGCAGCCCCCCGCAGCCTCCCCTTCCTCGCTCTGCTGCTGCTGTTCGCCGCAGCCTTACAGAAAATGTGTAAATTAAGGAGAGCTGCAATTGCTCTTTATGGTTTTTTTTTCCCCCTCCTTTTCAAGTGCTTTGCACGAGGCGTTGGATGTGTGATGCCTACATATATTTGTCTCTGACACCCAGCATGGACTGCCATGGCGTTAGGCAAAGGCCACCAGAAGCCTTGGTCTGGATACACATCGGGCTGGTCTGCGGGGTGCTGGCACCCCCGGGACCACCACCGGCACCCCAGTGGGTGCCAAGGAAAGGCGAGGAATTCCTGTACAGCTGCTTCCTGGCAGAGCACCCTGCCTCCCCTCCGGCTGGATCTCTTCTCCTGGGGTTTTCTCCAGTGGCTACAAGTCTCAGATGTGACTTCAACCTCGCTGCTCCCATCAGGAACTTCTCCCTCTGCCTGTTAGCTCTCTGCCATTTTTGTTTTCTTTTAATGGGAAAGACAGGGGAAATGGTTAAAAATGTTCAGAAATGGGAGGTTCTCTTTACATTCCTTAGCTGACAGCTGCAGTTAAGGTACTCAGTTCCGGGAACACTTTGAGAACATGCAATTTTCAAAAATATTTTTGACCCTGCTCTCGCACCATATTAAGCAAACAAGGTGCTAAGAAAAGCAGACCCAGGTATTTGCTTCTCCCCCTTACAGATGTCATTTCACAGCTTTCACCTGCTTATGCATCAAAACGAGGCACTGCCTTGGCAGGAGTGGGCAATGTGAGGATTCCAGTCAATGGGAGACAGCAAAAAGGATGCTGCATCCCACAATTATTTTGCAGAGAAGGAGACAGGGCACACATGCCACGTGCACTCAGGGCACTGCTGCGAGCACTTCTCTGAGCTGACAGTTTTACCTTCGCAGATCCCGTGTGTGCTGGGTACTGCCTGATCCCTCAGCGATAGGAGAAGAGGTAACAGGCACAAACTTGAACATAGGAAGTTCCATCTAAACATGAGGAGGGACTTCTTTACTTTGAGGGTGGCAGAGCACTGGAACAGGCTGCCCAGAGAGGTGGTGGAGTCTCTGATTCTGGAGACATTCAAAACCTGCCTGGACGCCATCCTGTGCAACCTGCTGTAGGTGACCCTGCTCTGGCAGGGGGGTTGGACTAGATGATCTCCAGAGGTCCCTTCCAACCTTGACCATTCTGTGAGCTTGGACAGAGGTGCTGCAGCCATCAGCTCCTGCCTCAAGGACTTCTGAAGCCATCGTGTCCCATCAGGCTCTTGCATTGCTTTTTCTTGAGCATGATGTGCATGGGTTTCAGCATCAGCTTGCAGCATGGATGGATGTGCCTGTGGTATAGTTTAATCATAAACGGCATTGACACCAAAACCTCCTGGGTCTAACACTGCTAGAAAAAATAAGAGAAGACTACAAGAGTGGGGAGTGCTTCATATTTTAGGGAAGTCTGGTCTTTAAGGGCTTGCAGTGGATGGGGTATGGGTGGGAATGCATAGTCCCTGTGTACTTAAGAAAGCAGGAGAAGACCTCTGGGGAGCCTGGGAGCTGCTCTACCCTGCTGGCGCCTTCCCATGGAGGAAGCACCTTCCACAATTGTTAGTTGTATCCAAAAGCCCAAGTAGCCCCAAACAAGAAAATAATTCCTGCGGCCTCCAAGGAGGCAAAGCCGAGCTGGCCCCGGGGGCTGCTCCTGCGGGGCTGCCTGATGGCTGCCTGCAGGGAGCCAGACCTGCCGGTGGCTGAGTGGAGAGTGCCAAAGGTGGACCCCAAGGACCACGAAGGGGAGCAGGTCACATCTCAGGCTGGACAAAAATACGTGAGGTTTCCTGTTGGACATGGCTCACGTTCAGAAGTTGGTGTATCATATGCAAGAATAAATTCAAACATTCAAATGTAACTTTATATACCTAATTACGTTTACATATACCAGCAATGAAAAACCTTTGTTAAAAGCCAAATGCTTAATACATACTTACAAGACAAAACTTCTTAACAACCCCTAATTCCCACCAGTGATGCTCACCATCAGCTTCCGTCCCATCGTCTCTGGTAAGTGCTGTAGCCCACGATGTGAATCACATGCCCTCAGACTGGCCCGTGACACAAAAGCTAATCCCGGCCTCCGCAGCGCCGGCACGCGCGCCTCCCAGGCACCTGCAGACCGGTGAGCTGGATGATGTGTTGTTTTCCCAAGGCGAAATGAGTTTGGCTTTTCAGTAAATCAAAAGAGACAGCTTATTTTATATTGAATAGTAGTTTCAGCCAGAAAAAAAAAATGTTTTATGCTTTATTACTCATAAAAAGCATCACTTTTTCAGTCTGATGACAAATCTTTTATTTAAAAGCTGAATTCAAAGGCTGCCAATGTGTGAAGGGTCCCTCCTGTACAAAGTCTGTATACCATTCTGACGGCACTATTTTGTCTTTAAAACTCTGACACTTTCTAGTCTCTTAGGCTCCACATGAAAGAGTCTTTCAGGAGGTCTCTCTTGCACGGTGAGAGTCTGAATCCTTTATTTCACAGAGGAAATTCTGTTTGCCGAGTCTCATGTGAAGAGATGAGATCTGGAGCAGACCACTCGAACAGAGCATCAAGCTAAATCTCCCCGTCAGGGTCCCGGGGGTATGGACCGCAGGAGCCAATATGAAGCAAAAACACCGAACACAAGGACGTGTGTCAAAAAAAATTCTGCGGGAAAAGCAACAGCTTGAAAATGATATGAAGTTAAACCTCCCCAGCACATGAAATCGTGGGGTTTGAGGATTCACCACGCGCCCCACAAGAGAGCAGAGGGGCTCTGCAGGCAGGGGTGCCCATGGGGTGCTGCCTCCTTTGGGATGAGTTTTTGTGCCAGGGGATGCGAGCTCTTCTCCATAGTCATTCTCACCTAAGGAGTTCGATCCCAGACCTGGAGAGCATCAGCACAGCCCGCGACCCTGAGCACCGAGCAGAAGGACCTGCATGCAAAATAAACTCGGAGGGCATCACCACACGTCCTACGTAGGACAAGTAGGTGTCTGTGGACACAAACCAGCCAAGCAGAGATTTGCCGAGCTGCTGCTCTCCTCCTCTGCCCCCTTTCCCATCCCACCACCGCAGGCTGAAGCGCAGCACGCAGCACTGCTCCAGGCGAGCGGTGGCCCTGCTTCGGGAAGAGCGCCTGCTTTTCCTTGTCTTAACATGTCCTGAAACCTCCCAGGAAATCCGGCAGCAGGGTGAAACGCTGTGTCAGCGAGTGCCCTCTGTGAAATCAGCGAACCCAGGGGCAGCAACGCTGGTTTACAAAGACATCCTGGAACACAGAGCTGCTCATCCCCAAGCGCACTGTCATACCAACTACGTATCTTCACTTATATTTTCAATCAGTGTTTGAAAATCATAAAAACCTATCTGCAGGCAGGACATGTTTTTAATGCTCTGAAAACCACGCTGTAGTTTCTAAATCAAAAGGAAATATAGAGCTCTGAAAGTAACTTGTAGCCTTGTTTCCCTTCACTGCAGTGGCTAAGCAAGAATTGCATGCTGGCAGCATGCTTTTTCCATGCCTCTATTGCTGTTTTTAGTTAAAACCCCCACACTTTAAACCTTTGGTCTTCCCCGTGCAAATCACTCACTTAGCACTTATAAGGATTGGATGGGTGGATAGACTAGACAACTTAATAGTTATTATTCATCTTATGTTTTATGATCTTTCTATGAAGATCTACATGGTGATAATCCTTACTGTGACTTCCTAGGGGTTGAGCAGAAGCGTGCACCTGCTTTGGCTGTGACAAGTGACTCTCTTGATCATATGTACTTGAAAACAGTTTTTGGAAGGCGGCTGCTGCCTCTTTCTAGCATTTAGCACGGTTTGCAGATTGCAGCAGCTGGCATCTTCTGCAACATCACTGTCAGTAGGTGACCGGCAAGGCAGCTAAGGATATCTTAGACAACTCAGTGCTCATTCAAACTGCCCCAGCCCCGAAAAGCTGCCTGAGTCCATGTGCAGGGCTCATCATTGAGCGGGCATCAGCTCGCAGGGCCACAGGGTCTTCCATGAGCCTCTGGGGAGACAATGGGCTATGGGCTACTCCACTCACTGCTGTGTTTTTTGTGCTAAACTACCGAAATAAAAAGAGCCTGCATGGTGTCTTGTGAGAGAGATGGTGTCCATGGACTCAATTGGTGTGAGGGAAGGGTGGGTTTCACCTCTTTCCACAGAGGAGGGCTAGAGGCAGGTGAAGGATGAAGGTCCCCCTCCCCAGCTTCTTCCAGCCTATCCATGGGCTTGAGTGAGGGCAGTCCCTCAGCTGTGCGCTACCACCACGTCTCACCAGACAAGGACAACACACAAACACTCCCTCTGCCATGGCTGTGAAGTTGATACCCCAAAGGCAGATACTGTGTCTTAAGGCATCACCATAAACAGGTAAAGAGGCTTTCTGAGGTTGCTGGGTCTCCACCAGAGACCTTCATCCACTCCTGCAGAGCAACGAGGGAGACTCAAGGCATCTCCAGGTTAAGAGAATGAAGGGTATTGCAGGTGGAGCTGCTAAGAAGGCATCTCTTCAGCAAAGCTGGCATGAGAGATCACCAGCCTTTGCCTTTTGTTCCCTTATCAGGGGAAGATCAGGGTGGGAGGGCACCTCTTCCAGGACAGCACCATGCTGGAGCACCTCCAGCTGCTCCTTGTATGGAGCTGGTGAGCTGTGGAGGCAGCACAGGAACCAGCCAAGTAAATGGTAAGTGGGGTCACACCAGTGTGCAACAGCTTCTCCAAAAGGCCTGCTACTTTTTCGGCAATTTCTGAAAACATGCAACTCTCATAAAGGGTTGGGCTCCTGACTCATGAGGGGTGGTTTAATTTACAGAAGCAGCTCACTCCTGAGGCAAGTTAATCTGCCATGAGTTGAACAAGCATTTCTTGATGGGCTGCTTCCCACAGCCAGAGCCACGTCCACTCCTCCCCTTTCCCCCCCAGCTCCCCAGCATCAACGTGCTGTGCTAGGCTTGACCAGCCCCAGATGGGAGCAGGCTGGATGGCTGAGCTGGGGCGTGAGAATCACGCTGGTAAACGTCACCCACCATGAGTAATGCTGCCAGTGCCTCTGGGATGTATGAGGAAGAGCTTTGTGCTGCAGGAAGGTGAGCTGCTCTGTAATTATTTCCTGCGAGCTGCGGGAGAGCTTGCCTGCCCTTCTGGGCACAGATGGGTAATTAAGGACACACACTAACCAACTTAACCAAACACGTGCAGGTGACTTGGCTAATGTCACCACTGCGGAGCTAGTGACTTCTCAGGCACGGGGAAGTGGCACCCATGTTTATGTGGGTTTGCCTCGCTGGCCCCACTTGAAAGGGGCACCAAACATGGCTGAGAAGGTGCGTGGATGGATGGGAATTGCTTTGAGCACAGGTCAACTCCACCTTGAAGGTGTGCTGTCTGTCATTTCAAGAACCAGCTCAGCTCTGTTTCCCCAGGGGAAGGAAGGACTTCTGCCACACATTGTGTTACTCCAGCTGCTGGTGGTGTAGTCCCAGTACTCCCTCTAGCAAAGAGGGTCTTTTAGTGGTCCTCCTTCATTGCATGTTCCTGGTCCTGTGAATGCAATGTGTGAGACGCTGGCAACACGCTGATACCTGGATGCTGTGTGTTACTGGGACATGAAGAATTACCAGTGTAAAACCACTGTGGTATGATGCAGTCTTCAGTTTAACCAGGTCCCTGCCCAGTGAAGTCAAAGTGAATTTTGACTTCTGCTAAGATCAGGCGATGAAACATATTTGGGGCTGTCAAGGAAGTGAGTCCACTATCAAGCCTAACTTGCAAATGCTGTTTTGAAATTGTCTTTTCTTATCAGTGGACATCCTCCTGCTTCGAGTCTGCTGCACTCCTCGGGAGCCCACACAGTCAGGTCTAACCCGGTGTGAGGAGGAGGATGAAGGAGTGCATATACCACAGCATCTGTCTCTGATCTGGCCCTTGTCGGTCTCACAGATTGTCTTGAACTCACTCCCACGGTGACCTTAAAGGCAACAAGATCCCAACACAGCTAAGTCAAACACAGTATAGGTTCTTTGGCTCTTTGTTTCTGAGCCCTTTCACGCCCCTGGCTGTCAAGATCTTCCAGACACCCATGAAGCTGAGACCCTTTCTCTTAAAATGTACAAACAGAGTGGAGGGACAGAAACTGGAAGATGTCCTTCAGACCACTGCTTACTGCCAGGTGTGACTACCTCTCCCTGTCCTCAGCGCAGAGCCAGGGACCCCCCCCACTCAGAGTCCACCTTATCAGGGGAGTCCATGGAGGTGGACTTTAAGATACTCCAAATGACATGAAACTTGAAAAAAAGCCCAAACCGAAACAAAAACAAAACCAAACAAACAAACAGAAAAAAAACCCAACCAAAAAAACCACCAACCCCCCCCCCCCCAAAAAAAAACCCAGAAAAACAAAAACCCAACCCTCCCCAACCCCCAAATCTAACCATAAGGGCTGGAAGCACTGCTGTCTTCATTGCCCTTCCAAATATAATGCCTGAATGAGCCCATTCTTTCAAAGCCTCTCTTGGTCTCTTTTGAGCAAGAACAGACCAAGTACAGCAAGCACCGATCAATTCAAACAGAGTTTGGGCAATATATTTTCAGACCTAGCAGGTTTTGACAGCGTCTGACATACTGATTTACAGATATCAGCCAGAACCTCTTAACAGCCCAACCACGTCACTAAGTGTGGTGTGAGGATATCGGTTGAAGCCCAGTCTGGACTGACGCTTAACTGAGAGTGCGATTGCATACAGAGCACTGCAGCCACACACTGAAATCACGTAACTGTGTGCTCAGATGGATAATAATGATCATTTTCCCCTCTCCTAATTTCCATATGGAACGGAAGTAATTAGCCATGTAACTGTGCACCTCTGTGTCCAGCCAAGTATTGCTGAAAGGCTTGGAGCAGACACAGGGCGTCAGGCTCCAGCTCAGCCTCCTGCTCTTTGGAGTGGCATTGACTTCCCATACAAACGTGTAGAATTAACTCCTTGGGGATGTTATTTCTGGATTCCCAACACACTGTTTATGTAAATGAGACAATCCTTTGATTTCCTCTTGGTTTTACACTCTTGGTATCTAACACTCTTTAACCTTCATGGGAAAAGATATTCCTATTATATCAATAACTGCTTTTTACATTTTTCCTCAAGGAATTCTTTCTCCGCTTGAAACTCATAATGGAGCAATTGAGTTCCTTCAATTCAAATTTAAATGATTCTTTGAATATTTTACACTGACTCACTTTGCACTCTGCTGCTTAGACACACTGACGCTTAGTCAACTTTAAAAGGGTTTTCTTTTCCTTGTTTTCCTAGTGGACACTCTCAGGTGTCTTCCTTTCAAACAATGCTTCCCACATCACCCTGGGCTCTCTTCCACTTCTGCTCTCCCACTGGCAGATAGCAGTGAGGACCTGAGAGCAGGGCCACGCTTTCCCACACCTAAATGAATAAATCTTCTTCTTCCTAACAATGTCTGGTCTAACCAGGCCAGGTGGAAGAAAATGAGTGTTACCCTTGCCTTTTATAGCAAACCAGTTAATTAATTGCTGACCCGCTCAAGGTATTATTTACTCTGGCTTTGCATGTTTGAATACAATTAAAGTGGTGACAGACCTGTCCCCGGCACATTTCAGGGCACCGCGGTATCCAGCATTGTTGCTAAAGATGCTTTATCCCATGTGTATGCAGGATCTCGCTTGGAGCACCCTGCAGCACCACGCCTCGGAGAGCAAAAGCCCATGGCGTGCCTGTCACGGCACGTCAGTTGTGCTCATTCACTAAACTTGCCCTTTCTAGAGCCTCATCTGACCCCAAAGTGTCCCAACACCTCCCCGGTAGCTCTGGCTTTCTGCTTGCTCACTGCTCTTCTCGTGTGACGGCCGCCGCAATACCCTGGCCATGCCGCCCCTGCCATTGCTCCTGTGCTGATGGAGTGTTGCAGACCGCTTGGAAGAAGCGCTCACAGCAGCTGCTTGCCATCATGCAGACTCGGCGGGGGCGATGCTATGGAAGAGCTCCTCTCTCCCTCCATCAGGCCAGTCCACCCTTCTCAAAGGTAGTATCGGAAAGCTGCTGCAGTCCTTAAAAAGAACAGCCTGCTGCTTAAATGGAAATTTCTTCTCTCTGTCACAACCAGAGTCATTTCCAGGCACCCACATCACTTTTCTGTAGCACAAAGAGGAGGACTGCAGTAGTCTTCAGGCCCTAAATCTGCTCTGAAGATCCCTGTGCTCCAGCTTTTGTCTTCAGCCAACATTACTCTATTCCAACTGCTCCCATTCAGTTCAAATAGCTCAGCAAACTGCAAGTCTGGCACCCAGAAGAGATGTAAATTGTGGAGCAGCTGCAGACAGTCGCTATCTGTGCTTTCCAGCTCTCAGGTGAATAGATGAGAGAGGTGGGTATTACCCAGCAGCGCACAACTCAGCCCAGGAGCGCAAACTCCCATCCAAAAACAAGTTCCGAGAGCCATTGGTGCCTGTGCAGTTCAGTACATAGTGCATTTGCTGGGTTTTGTTCTTCCATTTTAGGTATCTTCTCTACTTAAATGTAAATAAAGAACAAACTGTTATTTGCTATAAAAAAGTGCATTTTATGTTGTTAGTTAATAGTCTGACATCTGCTTCTTTTCAGGACAGTCATAGAATCATAGAATGGTTTAGGTTGGAAGGGACCTTGAAAATCGAGTTCCAACCTCCCTGCCATGGGCAGGGACACCTCCCACTAGACCAGGTTATTCAAAGCCCCATCCAACCTGGCCTTGAACACTTCCAGGGATGGAGCTTCCACAACTTCTCTGGGAAACCTGTTCAGTGCCTAGTGCTCTACCAATGAAACTCAGCTTTGCTGCAGGAGCAGAAATCAATGTGCTAGTGCAATGTGAGAGAGTGCTCTTTTAATGAAAACTCTCTCATTTCCACAACATCCATGCCCACTTCAACAGCAAATAGTTTGTGTGCGCCAAGGCCACCTTTTGTTTTCTCCTCTGCAGGGTGAAGGTGAGACATATCCACTTGTCAGGGATGTGCCAAGGTTACTCAAACGCTGGTGAAGACCTCCGCGTTTCCATCAGTGTGCTTATCCCCAAAAGACAGTGTTGGCAATCGGTGCTGCCGCCTTGGAAGATGACCCTAAGCATCCGATAGGATGTGAATGAGAATTCCTTTTGTGGCAGGAGTGCTGGACTGGCTGCAGCATCACTGAGCACAGGAGGAGACTTGCCTGTCAGCAGGGATCACTGGGCTTCTTGAGGCTTACGCAAGGATGCTTAAAGCTGCGTGAGTCTCAGAAGTCACATTTTCTTGGGAAAGTTCATTATTTCAAATCGCCTTTCATTCCAAATTGGAACATAATAGAAATATCAAAACCAAGCTTATTGGAGTCCTTTGTTTAGACGCTGATGTTTTGACATTTTATGGCATTCGTATCAAGTTGAAAAAGATTTAAAGTGCTTGATAATTCTGTCATATCTCAGTGAAATCAGTGATTATGTGAAACAATTCCACTCTCATCTGTTCTCCTAGGAAGAAAAATATATCTGTTTTAATGAGAAATGAGTTACCAAATAAATCTATACCACTCGCCAACATCAGCTGGACATTCCAGACTACTAACAATTTCTCTGGTGGTCACTTCTCACCACCATCCTCCCATCATTTCTGTGGCAGCTTCTCTCTGCAGGCATGGAAAAAGGCATGGGGTCTGGTGATGACAAGAAAACCCCAACCCTAATTTTGCCTTCCTTTTCTCAAGTTTTTCTTCCCTGTTTAAAGAAGGATGAGCAGCTCTTGTCTGACAGGAGGATCTCCCCGGGAAGGTGCAGCAACAGCAGTGGCCCAGGAGGACGAGCTGCGCAGCTGTACAGGTCCTACCTCAAGACACTAAGCATGGGCCACCTTTGGCAGTGGTGAAACAGGAGCTGTGTCAGCCTCACCTTCTCCAGCGAGACTATCCCAGGGCCTCAGAAATTTTATCTACAGTATCCTCCAAGCAGATGCAAATAACCCGGTGGTTAAAATTGAAGAGGTTCTGGTAGTTTGTTTCTGCAGTGCTAGCAACAGTGGTGAGCATAAGGAAAGGCTGGTTTAGGGCCGGTCACGGGGATCTGAATCTCCACCTGAAAGCACCTCTAGGCATCAGGTACATCCTGAGGTGCCACTCTATGAGAGATGCTTTCACCACTTAAGAATTGTGAAATATGAAGTTCCTCAATTTACATATTTTTCTTTCATTCTATATTTTTCCCTTTAGTCATCGCTGGTTTCCAATCCGGAAAACACCTGGTCACAAAAACTGAATCAACCCCAACAGAAGCCAGTTCTAAAGCTACGGGTATACTTCTCCAGGCTGTGTGAAGCTGCAATGGCTCTTACCAAAGGGGGCTGGAGCTTCAGAGCAGCGATGGCAGCACAGGTAAACATGTCACTGAACTGCAGCTGCAGTTCAGGAGGAAGAGCGCAAGACATCTCTGTGAAATGCTGTTACCCAAGATTTGTTTGAATTGATTTTCATCCTCTGTGGGTAATTATCAAATTATATTGTTTAAGAATGAAAATTGGAAAAATTCTTCTTCAAGAGAAAAAAAAGTTAGTCTTGGAGCTTGGTGTCCTCTCCCAAGAAACCTGTGAAGTATCTCTTACAATGTGGGAACAGTAATTTGGTTGTATTATAAAACAGACTGAAAAAATGCATGAATTGGACTGACAAGCACTTCCAGTCAGCGGTGATTACAAAAACCCAGCTCACAGCATGAGCCCTCTCTAGCTACATCCAGGGGGTTGTATTTGTGAAAGGGATCAAAGACCAGACAAAACCGTTGTTCTCATCATCTTCATTTTAGATGAATTCTGAATCCCTCCATATGGCACTGTGTAAAATTTCCATTCTTCCCCTCCTCCCTTGGCAGCACTGTTAGGGTGTGAGACAGGGTCAGACAGTAACTTCTCGTATTACTGAGGAGTTTAAAATTAAGCCTGTGCTTTGATGAACCTTAACAATCACACCCTATTTCAGAAGCACTGATCTCTGAGATGGCCCACATGCGTCTGGCAGAGCAGGAGATGCTCCGCACCTCCCAGGCTCAGGTTTTTAGGGCTGCTGCTTTGGAAGAGGCAATTACCTATGCACTGTTTTTTTCAGAAAGCACACGGATGCCGTGGTGATGACCAAGGGTTAGGTTTGCTCTGGTGCCCTCCCTCTAACAGTCCTGCCTGTGCTGGGTGCTCTGGAGAAGACCCTTTCTCAGTTCCAGCTGGAGATACGGTGCTGCTGCAGCACGTCCTGATGTGAAGGGTCCAATGGACACCGGTGCGCCGCACGGGGCTGTGCCCGCCACGTGCAGCAGCTGCTGTTGCTGCTGGCTTGCTGTTACTACCGTCACCTTTTCCTTTGTGTCACACCTGCCTCTGAACTCGCCTTTCCTGTTTCTCCTCACTACTCAGCAGCTCTGCATCTGAGCGGGACCTGACTGGGTACTGCTCTGCTCTGTACCAGCGCTTAAGCCACGACAGCGGTGAAGGCAGGGATCCAACAGACATGTAGTGACACATTAACAACTGCGGCTGAGGAGATGATTCACAGGAGGAGCACATCCTTGCTTGAGGGCAACTGTGGCTACCAAAGGGGCAGGGTGAATGGCTTCGAGAGGCGACTGCTTCAGCCCTCCGACACCAAGCGGGACCTGCGGGTCGCCCTGCAGCCTGTCCAGGACGGTGCTGCCTTTGGAGCAGGGACAGGCAGATGGCTCTCCGGCTGCAGTCAGCAGGCACCTCGATGGCGTTCACTCACTTCACTCCAAACCTCTACAGCAAACACATCTACTCCCCTCTGAATGTCCTCTGCAGCCAGTGGAGGAGAGAGGTGCTCCTAGGGCATGGTTAATCCCACCAGCAGCTGTACAGCTGGGTCCATCAGCTCCACGTTTCTCCCCACTGGCCATAAAGAAGGTCCTGGGAACTTACTTAGGTGTGGGCATCCACGCTGGAAAAGCAGGTGAAATGGGTGCTGCTCTCTGAGTCCCAAAGTGTGGGAACCGAGAGAGTTTGGATGGAACCTTCCTCCAGCTAACACCACTGGAAATGCTTTCTGTGTGTGCATGTAATCCTTTTGGAAATGCAGAAAACCTGTTCTGAACCGGGAAAGCTACAGATGTTGCTATATCTCTCGCAAAGTTTTCCTGTTCCAGAAACTGTATTGGAAGAAAACACATTTCTTTAAATTAACAACTGAGTTTCTGCCATTACAGAGTATTTTGGAGCCCTTCCTCCCACAGCATCACATGGGGACACAGCTAATGAACATGGCTAGACCATCAAGTGCGGAGCTAGTCTAAACCTGTCAGGAATATCCAGGCCTGATTCCATACGTTAATTATATGTTGTGTAAAAAAGGATTTCCTAAGAGCTTTTTTTTAAGTTAAACTGAAGATCTGGATCTTTCCCTTTTTACGTGTCAAGGGACTAGATAAACCAGGATGGAAAATCCTGTAACAGCCACACTTCACGTATCAGCATCACATATCAGCACTACATCTTCTCCGGAGTGCCTCCCTTGCCGTGTAATGAATCCCTGGTTTAAAACAACTCTTTCTTTAAAGGAGCATCCTCAGGCTTAACACATATTCCTAATTTCTCTTAAATTGCACAACTTTGAAGGAGCGGAGATCCCAGGGTCCATCTTCTGAGTGTTAGTGGCTTTTAGCCATGATGGCTCATCCTGAGAGGTGGGCAGGGAGGAGTGGGGAATGCGGTGGGCAGGCGTTTAGACATAGTGAGGAAGGGTGGTGGCAGGCAGGAATTTGACGGTGCCGCACCATCAGTGGCTCCCACACAGAGGGAATTTCATGGAGGCTCTTAGAGCATGGCCAGCTTGCTCTGCTCGTCATGCCCACGGCAGCCATCGCCCCATCACTGTGCCTCACATCACCCATTTTTGGAAAAAGCTACCGAGGGAGTGTACAGACAGCAATGTACCTGTGTCACTATACCTGGTGTCTTTACCTGTCTTATCCCAGTCACAAGCTGGACTGACAGGTGACTTCGTGACAAATGAAAACGCTTGTATCTGATGACTGCCCAATCTTTCAGCTACCAGTTTCCTTCTAGAAACAGCCATGTTCATCTATGAAGTAGCCATAGGAAAGAAATCAAGTGTTAAAAGGATAAAGAAATCACAATTGCACCTATTCGGTACAGAAATGGGGGCTTTACCACGTGCACGTTGGCACCGTGGACCTGCAGCTAAAACATTTTCAGTTGATCCAGCTCAGCTTTCTGGAGCATCCCTATGCAGAAAACCCGCCTGAGGTGGCAGCGTGCCTGCAGGAGATCTCTGCTGGCAAAACCCACCCTGAGACGAAGTGCAAAAGAGATGAGACTGGGTGGCCGTGCCTCCAGAGGCTGAGTCTGGCTTCAGGTTGCCTTGTTGACATTTCAGCACGGGCAAGGTTAGAGCCCAGGAAAGCAAGGAACTTTCCTAAGAACCTAATTAAGATGACTGCAGGCATGTGCTAGCAAAGCAGCCTGGTCAGACCTTGCCTGAACACAGAAGGGAGGGCTTCAGCGCTCGTGTGGACAGGACCCTACTGTCAAGGGTCCTTGACAGGGATGGTTCTGGGAACGGCTTGCAATCCTCTGAAGCCGCACTGACTTAAAAAGGGCTGGGAGGCATTTCCTGGTGCTTCATTTCTGGAAATGATTATGCACCACAATTCTGCACAGCATTTTTTGGGAAATGCTCAGGCTGGCAGGTGGTGACGACTCCCTTACAGGTGCCATGCCTGCACTGCAAAACTTCTCCAGCGCACTGTGAGGTTTCCTAGCAACTTCCTTCCACCGTCTTTGTGCTCAGATTTGTTTTGAGATGTGGGCCATGATAAAACAGTATTTCTGCCTATTTAAACTAGTTTAGTTCTTTTAAGCTGGCAAGGCAAGCGCAGTACAGCAGCAGTGTCTGATTTATATCCTTTTCAGTTATTCCCTCCAAAACTAACAAAAACCTGAACCAATGTAGGTGGGTTTCTTGCCATGTTTTTCACTAACCAGATCACCAGTCCATTGCTCAAATTGCTGAGCAATAGGAAAACTCCAAATCCATCTTTAAAACTAAAAAACCATACACAGCCAATGTTTTCTCTGATCTCTGCATCTATTACATTCTTGCTGAGCTCCTCTGGCATATCTGAAACCAACAGATGTTGATCACATGCTTTGAACAACTCTTTCCAAATACCTGAGAGATGTCACATTTTTCAGCCAAAAAGGCTCTTAAAAACAAGCAAAACCAAAGCAGCTAAACTGTGCTAACCATTGTGCGCATGCGTGTGTATCCAGTTTAAAACTGGCC
The DNA here is from genome assembly GCA_008711295.1 of Anarhynchus alexandrinus. Classification (NCBI taxonomy): domain Eukaryota; kingdom Metazoa; phylum Chordata; class Aves; order Charadriiformes; family Charadriidae; genus Anarhynchus; species Anarhynchus alexandrinus. Next base: position 873,876 of record VUYV01000107.1, read on the forward strand.
GTAGGTTTTAAGTCTGTGAATTCACTGATAGCATCCAGGTTTGAATTCGTTGAAGTGTTTATTCAGTATTTTGTACTGGCTCAGCCAGTCAGCTTGAAATAACACCCTTAACTAGAAAGGGAGTGAGGGAGTAATTTGGTGAGTGGAGCAAACTTGAAAGAGTTTGGGTGTTAAGGGGATGCAGGGGAGAAACCCAGATTATCCCCATCTCCTAGAGCAGCACTGAAACATTATGCATTACTGAAGTAATTCACTACGCAAATACATATTTGTTCAAAGATAGCAGAGGGGAAAAAATTACTTCCCCCCTCCCATTTAGCAACTGGAAAGCGAATGCCAAGTGTTTTCCTTGGCACCCGCACTGCTCTGTGAGATCTCTCATAGAGAACCACGAGCAACTGAAGTGCGAGAGGAAACGTGGAATTGGGTCCCCCCATGCTGTGGCCAGGCTCCTTCCAGCCCTCAGCGGGATCCATCCCTGCCTGCCGCCGAACAAACCCCATATTCACAGGGCTTGGCACCCTACCTGGGCATGGCTGAGGCACAAACCCAGCCCTTCCCAAACCACCCTACATGAATCGGCCTTTCTCCACAGGCTTGGTTGGCACCACGGCTATTTTAACCCAGCATCAGGCACCTCCGTCAGAGATTAGCTGCACTTACACCCTTGTGTGTGGCAGGGACTTGCCAGCTCCTGCCGTTTGCCATACTTCACTGCTATAAACCATTGGATTTCTCGCTCAGCACCAGTGTTTGCACCAATGCGGCTATGTCAGCTGTTGGCATCGGTTGCAGAGATCAGGGCAAACTTCCAGAGCAGATCAAGCCTTGGATCTCTATCAAAACCCATCTGTTCCTGGTCGAGAGGTATTCCCACCACCTTTATAGCTGGGTGGGATAATGAGCTATTGAACCCACAAATTAGCACAACATGTAGCTCTTTTAATAGCCTTCCTCTCCAGAAAGTCAAGGCTGCTACCGCATCTTGTGTACACCAGCCAGCCCAGTGAGCTAGAAGGACTTCTGGCTGACAGTGTCAATTGTTTTTAAAGTGTTACTGCATTGCTGACATTTGAAAAGCAATTTAATATTTCTCCCATGACAGTCACTTCAAATACTCTGGAAACAACCTCGTGTGAAACAGCAGCCGACAGCCACGATGCTCGTCTTTTCTGAGGTGCACGGGCTTGTGCCAGGCAGGACTGCAAGGTGAACATCGCCCCAAATACACCTCCTCCATCAACCCAAACCCAGTTGATAGTTCGGGGTGTGCAGGAGGGTTGGCCTCACACCTCAGGCTGTGCCAGAGGAGCTTTGTAATTAAAGAGCACAAGGGCTGAAACAGCTTCATGCAGTGCTGTCGCGGCGGTGCTCCCACTGCAGTGAGCCGCAGCACCAAGGGTTAACGCTCTGCTGCCTGCCTCCACAAATCTGCATAATGCCTTGTGTTTGGCAGCTCATTTGCATAATTTTAAATGACTCTTTTGTCTCGAAAATAAAAATCTAAAACATAGCTTGAAAAATAAGTGGTGGATATTAACGTTTCATACACTAAGGAGGCTTGGTGAAGTCTGAACTCGTCAATTGAGGTTGTAAAAATAAATTTAACAGAGCAAGGTTGTTTCTTTATTGCAGAGCCTTGGGTGTTCTTTCTCCGTGACATTTTGACTACCCTAAATAAGGTCTAATGTCCTCACTGGCCCCACGCATAGGGGCTGAAGCTGGCCTACACACGCTCAGGCCGTCCAGAGGGCTTAGCAGCTCCAGCCTTTGGGAGGGGGGTCCAGCCCACCCCTCTCGTTAAGCTGGAGGAACAATGCCAGCAGCTGCAGACTGAATTCTCATCATCAGTACGTCCCTATCGGGGATGGGCTTACCTCTGGGCTGTAGATGTGTACCCAGAGGTGTTGGCACACCGGTATGAGCTCAGTGTCCCACCTCCCACTGCCATGAGGAATTCAGCTCACCAGAGGATGGATACTGACCTTCTGTCAGCTGAATCACACTCCCAGCTCCATTGAGTGCCGTAACTAAGTCTCCACTGTCTGCAGCGGGAGATTAGACACCTAAATTCCAGAATCTGTTGTCTGGATCCGATTTGCGCTCCAAGTTCAGTTGACAGCCTGTGAGTCGGTCTTTGCGGGCTGAGCCCCATACCTCTCAGCTCTTCTCTCCCTCATCTTGGGAGACAGATACAGAGCACAGTGCCTTCTACTTGCAGTGAGGTGTTTCAGTGTAGGAGAAGCGGCTATTAGCCTGCACTGGTACTTCAGCATGTTTTAAATCATAGTTTCTCAGAGCAGCAGAATAAATCCTAGGAAGCAGGAAGCCAAATGGATAAGATATGCATTTAACACTCAACTCACCTATTGTTATGACTGAAGCCGATCTGAACTCCCACCCCAGTGCCTTACACACTATAAACTTTTGAACATTCCTTAGGCAAAGACCTGTAATTTCTGCATTAAGAATTTACAGCATTTCTAAATGGGACATCCCAAAAAAACGCACTGGTGCTGTTGACTTTGCAGTCCCAAAAACTAGGTGACACCAGAAGACATTTCCCACCGGACACCAGCTCCCGCGGCAGTGTGCCCAGCAGGCGCTCTGCCCAGAGGAGCAGCCAAGGGGCAGAAGAGGGCTTGCTGCCTCCTCCCCTGCCAGCTGGAAGCCACCACATCAGGGAAAGCTTTAGGCAAATCCAGCTGGGTCTAGGTAGCTCGTACAAGCTGTACGGGGAAAAGGACAAGCGTAGGTACATAACCCTGAGTGAACACTTCTGTCAAATGCTAACTAGTTTCTACCTGGTGTGGACAAGTGTAGGTACATAACCCTGAGTAAACACATCTGTCAAATGCTAACTAGTTTCTACCTGGTGTGTTTAGTTCAGTTTTTCTTTTGCCCAGTGCTCATAACCCAAATTCAGGTGAACTTTAAAGTTTTTTGCAAGTAATAATATACTGACTGCACTCCTTCAGACTCTGGTGGCATGACAGTTTTCAATAAAATGTTTCAAAGATGATTTAGGGCCATCTTTTTCTATCTTCGCCTTTTGCAATAGCTAAGCCTTTTACTTGACACTTCTGTTAAAAATTAGGCAAAGGCAGATATGCAGTATTAAACATTTCAGCCCAAATAATTAAAGCCTGATAAATTTACAAACACCCCAGTTCACCTCCGTTTATAGCAGTAGGCAACATTCGTTGCAAGTGAAACTACCTGTATGTTCAGTTAGTAGCAAGTAATTCTGTATTTGCAAACCTGCCTGCAGTTTCACGTTAACGACCTACCTATCTATACAAATACACGCACCAACACATACGCAGGCATATACAACAGACAAGCGTTGCAATTGCTGTTACTCACAATAAAATGTTCATCCATTAGTTAACTGTGTCCCTTTCCTCTTGCACTGCAATGGAAAAAAAACCTTCCAGACTATTTGCTCATATTTTCTTTCTTCCATTAGCTTCACTGAAGCTAAATGTTAACCACTGAAGCAGTTCCCAACACAGGTCTCTGTGTACGGCACCTCCTATTCACCACTGCCCCCACTGCACCTTTTTTTTCTCCCTTTCAGCATTGAAGCTCCATCACCGCAAAAATCCTAAAACTTTATTTCATCTGTTAGAGCTGCCTCTCTTCACATGAAGTCAACATCTACCTTTTTTGACATTTAATCCCTTCTGCGACTGGTTGTGATGACCCACTGCAATTATGTTCTCAGCTTGGGAATATGCTACAGGCACACGGAGGAACAGTTAAAAAACAGCCATCCTGTTCTGTGTAAATGTCCTTAGTGATTTAAGGGGGGGAAAACAAAGAAGAAAAAAGCTCACAAGATCTTTAGCAGAATGGTGAGAACTTTCCTGAAAGCAAAGCCCATCATGTAAAGGGAATGGGGTGGTCCAAGAGATGAGAATGTTGTCACTCCTGGAGAGTTGTGTTTGAAACTGTGCTGGCATGTCTGTGACAGCAGCCTCTGGCTGCTGAAACGTGGAAGAGCTATTCCAGAAGGGATGGTGAATTTGCAGCCTCTGTGTACACTCATTCTGCGCAGGCCAAATTTCTCCTGAACAGCCACTGTTTATAGCTTCTCAAATGACACAGCCTCTGGTTTGCTTGAAATGTCAGCTGTAAACGGAGGCTGCTTCAGAGCCGTTTCACGAGCAGCTCATTTTTCTCTCTGTGTGCCTGTGTGTTATCATTCACATCAGCAGCTTGGGCTCGAAACTCGTCTCCCTCTCACCACCCTCCGGTTCGCGTTGCGGAGCAGCCTGAGAGCACACAACCTGGCCTCCTCCTTTGGGGTGAAACCAAAGGGAAAACTGTGCTCCCGAAGAGCAGCACAGTCTCTGGGGAAGCTGTGGATGCTCAGTCCATAAGGCACACCTAGAGCTGGCCAACACAAACCCCCCCAAAATGCAACACTGTGGATGCTTGGGCACTCAGCACCCACTGCTTTACGCTACAGTCGACTCATCTTGAATTTTTTGAATTTTAATAATTTTTCAAGTGGAACTAAAACCAAATGCAAGAACTATCTATTATTTCTTTCTATATCATAAATAGCCATCCATGATAGGTGGCCATTTGATGGCAGAGGAACAGCAGCTAAAAAGTAGGCTACTACACAGAAAGGTAAACTCTGGCCCCAACTGGAGTCCATGGAATAATTCACTTGCTTTTGCCCTGGAAGGTCTCCACTCCTTTCCCTGCCAGAAACAAATTTACTCTGCAATGGCTTCAGAAGGTAGTACATGAATCAAGGCCATACAGAACTATTGCTGTGAATGCAGCTCACCGTCACAATTTATAAAGGTGACTTTTTTTCAAAACTGCCACTTCTGAAGGTAAATACAGTTAAGGCAAGAGCAACCAACCCAATCAAATGGAACTAACAGGGAAATAAAACCCCTTTTTTGTCCCAGTTAATCATCTGGATTCCCTTAGAAGCCTGCAGAGATATGAGCAGGAGAAGGCAATTCCACAGGGAACCCAGACAACCTGCTAGGGCCACATGCTTGTGTTTTAGGTTGCTAAAGTTCAAACAAATTCTGTCTTTCCTTACCAGGAGCTTACAGGAAGGTGCTCTCATGTAAATAAGCACAACTCTGCTTTTCTGCTGCCTGCACAGGAACACCTGCCCAGGTGACACATCCAACATAAAGCCTCAGAAATACACCCACCACGCACACTGTGCACATGAGCTCTGCCCACACTGCCTTCCAGGGACGATTGCACAAGGTGACTGTCCACAGCCTCTGTTCCCAGGACGTTCAGCTCCCGCACAGCGCCTGGGATGCCTGGTGAGCTCCTCTTGTCATGCTCAGCTGCATTTGTCAGCAGACAGGTCTGGTCTACACATACAAAAGCCATCACGTAAACTTTGTGGCTGGACCTGGACAAGAAGAGATGTCCTGGATGCCTAGTGAGAAGGAAGAGGTGTTCAGAAGTGTCTCTGTGGGTGCTGGAAGAGAAGGATGCAAGTAAGGGGCTACAAGAAGGGTGAAGAGCAATGTCAAGTGAGGGATCTGCCAAAACAAAATCTCAGTCTGCCAGATACTCATGGATTGTTGAGGCCCCATCCCTGGAGGCGTTCAAGGCCAGGCTGGATGTGGCCTTGGGCAACCTGGTCTAGTGGGAGGTGTCCCTGCCTATGGCAGAGGGGTTGGAACTCAATGATCTTCAAGGTCCCTTCCAACCTAAACCATTCTATGATTCTATTATCTACAAACTCCACTGAATACTTGGCAGAGATCTCATCTCGATCCCAGACACACTGTGCCAGCTCCTCTCTACAGAAGAAAGCAACCCTGACTCTATATTAAAGAAGGGAGAAACATATGCAGAATCCTAATTTCTAGCCCAGGAGTCCTTCACGGCAGAGCTTGGGAGAGGAAATGCTGAGTAGCTTAGACAAGAAAGGCAAAGGGAGATCAGGTACCTGCACTATTGCATGATTTTAAACAGATATATTTCAGTCCATGTGCGGTAGCAAGTGTTATATCAGCAGGCTGCGTGTCAAAGTGTCTAGCTCAACATATTAACTTCTGAAGACCTGAGACTCCTTCTGCCAAATTTTGACACGAGGTTCTGGTCTCAGAGGTTTCTGTTAGCTTAATTGACTCAAGCATCAGAGAGCATGCAGGAGAACCGATTAGGTACTGCAACTAAGGGAAAGACCGCAGCAGAGCTCAACCTTTTTTAGTCACTGGAGAATTCACAGGGCAGAGAGAAATGGTGTGTGGACTATCAGACACCGAAGAACCCACTGTAAGAAAAAAAAACATGGGAAAGAAGTTTTTGTCAGCTCTGAACCTTACTAAGCTATCTGCTCTTTTGTGGCCTTAAACAATACTTCTTAAAAAGACCACCATCATTTTGTGCACAAGACAAATGATTTTTCTATTACAGGGACCTCTTCACTTGACAGCCAGGTACAAGTCCGAAAATAAAAGATTATAAACAATACCTGGCATCAGGATGAAGTTTCAGCTGTCATAAATAAGCAACGTATAAAAACAATCAGGCTGCGACAATCTGGGACACAAGTGCGACAAAACATAGCCCAGGACAGCAGAGAGCAAATGGCTGGCAGCACAGTCCTCCTCAGCTGGAATTGTCTGATTTCTAGTGTTAACTTGCGAACTATGCAGGTGCTTGTACTGCAAAACACACGGATGTGGTTGAAAAGCCTGATGTCCCCAGCCCCAACCAAACTACTCTTACGCTACACCAAGACAGAAGGAGAGCAAGAGGCAGCGAGGGACCTGCTTTGCTTCCAGCTGCGGCACAAGGTGCTGGAAACAGAACTTCTTTCTTTGATGCTCACTATAGGAACTTCTGCTCAGCCTTGGGAATAATCTAGAAGCTGCAGTTTTCTGCACAGCATTCTTGTTGACATTTCCAGGAATGCTGGCCTCATTTTTTCCACAGCAAAATGCAATCTTATGCTGCCAGCCTGATGTCATCTCTGTTGACATCTGGAATTAACAGCCTGGAAAGCGTGTACTGGGGCTCTCCTTAGCTGCCTGAAGCCTTTACTTCTGCTCAGGGCCTCCTCCCCGACTCCAGCATGGCCCACCAGCCGCAGGCATCGCTGCCTGTGGTACACCTGCCAGCACTGTGTACGGAGCAAAGTCCCCTGCAGTCCTCCTACCCTAATCCTCCCACCTCTAGCAGGTCCCCTCCCTTGAGGACTAACAGACTTCTGTGCAAAACACCAGGCCTGCAGCTGCCAAGTGAGTTTAGCGAGAGGTCAGGAATAAGTCTGTCCCAGCACACACATTATTGAGAAGCTGTTTCTGATGGGAAAGTTCCTGATCTACTGGAACTGGACACTTGTGGAGCAGGATGTGAAGACCTCCAGAGGTCCCTTCCAGCCCATGCCCTTGTATCCATCTGAAAACTTCAGGAAACGCTGACTGTCATCAAAACTCAGTTTCAGACACGACAGCAATGATCCCACAGGAGTTATTTTATATGGCATTTCCAAGCTGGCAAAACCCCTTGCAGAGACACGTACACCAGCAAGGAACTTGTTCTGCGGGTTGGGTGTTGGTGTATTTATAGCTGCACCTTCATAAGGAAGCTGCTGTTTTATCAGTAGGCCTGAAAATAGCACCATCTATACACTGAGGAGTTGTGCAACACAGGGAACGAAACTTCTCAGGCCAAGACAGAAGTCCTGTCTTAAAGATACAACCTGTAAAGAAAGAAAATCTAGTTCGGTTCTTGATTTTTTTTCATGACTTGGTAAATATGAATTTTTAAATACCATTTCAGTATCAGATGCTGTCATCCAACAGACTTAGACAATCCAGAGTGCTTAGGAAAAGTTTTTTAATTTTAAGTTCTTAAAAAACAGAAGTTGTAAGAATAAGCAGTTCTACTATCAGAATTCAATTCTATTTGGAGTCATTTCAGATAATTAAAGGACCATCAAACTCTGTTACCTGCATGATTATCTTCTAAGAAACGCATCAGTGGACAAGACAGTTACCACTTACTGGTACTCCAAAAGTCAACCAGTACGATGCAGCCTCGCATCCTTGTTGGAGAAGTATGGGTGCTTCTGACAGCAAGCTGGAACTTCCACCGTGTTACAAACTCCTGTCAGAATAACAACATTGTCAGCTGAACACTTGGTTTTGTGTCCTCTCATCTTCACTTAGGATTAGTTGCCATTTTAGACAGCAGTACAAACTCTTAGTGTGAACAAAAGCTGACATTTGCACTACTCAAGTTTATTCTGGCTCCAAGCGCAAGTTCCAGTGGAATCAACTTTAATTTTTCATTTTTGCTTATGCTGAGTGTTTGCATTGGCACAGCCATAGGCAATGGCTAAAACTGGGGTTCAGTCATAAAGTAAATAAAGCTACAGAGAAGGATTACTTCAAAATGCCAGCAGCAGGCTGCTGAGCCCTAACAGACGTGTGCCCCCTTTGGGCTTTTCCAGCTCTTTTACTGTCTTTTATCTAATAGGTTTCCACAACCCATTAACTTTTAAAGCTTGTGTGTGAAGGGTGGAAGGAAGAGAGTAATGGAAATCTCTTCCTTATGCCTAGCCCCTAAGAGAACTCCACTGAACAAGTCATATTACTTGGAAATGTAAACGCTTTGGAGAAGTAGATCTTGATCCCAAAAGCAAACATAAATACCTGGAGCTTCCCAAACCCTACAAAAAAATCCTGAAAGTATTCCCAAGGATGTAACAAGAGCCGCTGCAGGAGTTCATGTGGCCCATCTTCCTACAGTTCAATGGAAAAAAGGAATGAGACTGTCAAAGGCAGATACTAATTTTTTGTCTGGAAAAAAAAATCAAACTGAGATGCAAGCTTTTTCAGGTGACTATCAAAACATGGAAGTGATTCTGATAAAACGACTGAGGTCAAGACAGCTTAGAAGAATCTCTCACTGCAATAAACAACATACATGTTTTCAGGGAAAGCATAAAAACTTGATGTTCAAAAAAAAAAGAAAAATAATAAAACTAACAACAAACTTTGGCACAATCAAATGCAGCACTAAATAATCAAAAAAACTCTTAGCTCTGTCCTAAGAGGAAAAAAAAAGATAAATCATGGATCTACTCATTTTTAAAAGCACAGCTACTGCAGTCTCACTACCAAACAGAATGAGTCCTATTCCATGCCTCCTGTGTTTCCTGACACCTGTTAGGATTTTCCTTCTAGGATAAGCTAAATTACTTATCTGTATTCTTAAATCCATTTGAATATCACTATCAGTTGAAAACAGAACATATGGGGAAACAGTGTCTGAGAATAAGAAACCTGGACCACATCAACTGAGTATTTTTTCTCTTTTCCACATTTCCTTATGTTAATGATAGCTGTGTTGGAAAAAAAAACAAAAAACAAACACAAACCTTCACAAACTCCGCAAATCTTTGGGCTGCAAGCAGCTACATCAGCTGACTCTTGGATTAGCTCCTTTCAGCTGTACTGGAGAAAGACCCAGGAAAAAAAGGGGAATGGAAGATGGGAAGTTGCAAAATTCCTTAGATTTGATAGTGGGGGAACAAACAGATTTTTAGGGTTTATGATTACACAGCCTCAGAAATTAATTATAACTCACTGAACTAGGTTCTAGAATTTTTTGTACCGTTATTATGTAATTGCCAGCATTCCTCACATGCTAAAAAAATTCAAGCCTGTTTTCTAGATTTCTGATTTCCTGAAAATAAGGGAGAGCAGGCTGCAAAAGCAGCAAATTCCAGTAATAAAAAAAAAATATCAAAGCTTGGTACAATCCTAGCCAAAATGTTAGTTTCTATAGAAACAAATGGTTGTTTTATTTACTTTGTTACTCAACTTTCAGCAAATTGAGATGTTAATTTCTTAGAAACAGCTCCATTTGCAAGGTATGCTGTCTTGGAACAGCACAGTTAAACCCTGTCCAGAGGGAGAGCGCACAGCCAGAGCGGTATTGAGTACTTCACCCGCTTGACAGATAACTTTTTATGCTGATATACCACCAATCTCCCTGAAAAAGAGTGGATAATTCTGGCAGTTGGAGAGAAGACGTTACAAGTAACTAGGAATTACAAAGCAAACAGCCGGCCCTGGAGAGGAGGTGATGAAGGGCACTGGGTGTGAAATACACCTGCGGCCACCGGGGTGGGGGGGAGCCCTGTCGCACCGTCCCGCTGGGGACCCGCCGGAGACCGGCACGGCCTCACACCCCCACTCCCACTCCCGGCACCGCTCCGGCAGGCCGCGCCCTGCGCCGCTCCCGGCCGAGAGGCCGCTCACAGGCCCCCCCCACAGGGGGACCCGGCAGGGGCCAGCGAGCAGCGGCACACGCCACCGCTCACGGGGAACGGCTCCACCCGCGCCGCCCCAGCGAGCCCCGGGAAGGCGTTCAACGCGCTACAAGGCCGCGGCAGGGACGGCCGGCCGAACGGGTCGGGGTGCTGCGGCCTGTGCCCACAGAGCGCTCCCGGCTCCGCGACCGCGTCGGCCGCCCCAGAGCCGGCAGCGTCCCCCTCCCCGCCCCCACCGGCCGCGGGAGAGCGGCGCCGCC